>JAYKKM010000450.1:2055000-2315000 GCA_035772405.1 Chrysogorgia sp. JL179-B06 | reverse complement strand
AACCTGACAAAGTTAAGGAAGGCAATAAGTGAACAGGAAGGGACTTCAATTGAACATTCAGGAATCTTTGGAGGCACCCAGCGTCGTTGTATCAAAATCCCAAGGAGAATTGTGAATAAAGATGCCCTTGAGCTTATTGATAAAGGTACATACAGTATCGGTAGTACAGTAACATATTGCAATAACATATTACATAAAATGTAACTTATTTTAAATTTACTAGCATTTGGTAAAGATATTGGACAGAATGTCAATGAAGATGACACCAATGGAAAGGAGACGGCAAATCGAAAGGAGACCAGCCAGGTTGACAACGAAACTTATGCAAATATAAAAAAGAAACTATCTGCCGAGGAACAGCATAACAAGATTCTCATCGACGAGAATAGGAAGTTGGAGGAAGCTCTGGCTGCTGAAAAAATTAAGAGCACTACCGCTGCAGAAACAATCGCCAACGTGCACTGTGAACTATCACGAAAAGAGAGAAAGTGGAAGGCCACAGAGGATGCACTGAATTCAACAATTTCCCAACTACAGCAAAAGGTTGCAGCAGCAGCAGTTGAACATTCAGCCATACAAACCCCTGCAGCAAGTTCATTTTCACAGCTAATGTCCAATGCAGCAGGTAATCATACATTGAAATTTGTGTTATAATTTTACTTTATTCAATGCTTTATCTATTATCTATATTTTACTTGGCCTAGTGATTCCACAAATAAATTCTGGAGTACTTAAAGAATGAGTATCAACCGTTATGCATTGCGCGCTTGGAGGCCATTTTAGGGCAACCCGAAAATGGCGACTTTCTTTAACAAAGTGGGAATGCGAAGTCATCCGTAAATATTCAAGTCATCGTCTATATGAATTATTAAATTTTTAGTTTTTTCTGCAAATTGAATAATTGAATATGTAATTATTGCCATATTAGCAACATCGTTGGACTGTACGCCGTTAAAATTTCCCCTGAACATGTGTATTACCTGGCGCGTCGCCTCCAAAGCGCGGTAGGCCTAAAAGGAATGAAGGAATTAAACAAATTAAGCAAAGAGATCACGTATATGACATGTGGATTACCAAAAGAGATCGACTTGGGTTTTCCACCATGACCCACAGTGAATTTGCTGAATATTTATTAAATAATCACGAAGAACGACATCAAAGCCAAAATCAAGTTATACGGCAGTTATAAGGATATGGAAAGGTTATATAATCCAGGTGCACTCAATGGCTGCTTGAAATGATAAGTGATAACGTGTCTATCATTTATATCCGCAACTTAGCAAATACAACTATAAAATATACATACGGTAGAATGTAAACCATTGAATGTTTACTTGAAATAAACGTGTATTTACCGTAATCTGTTGCGCTTCGCCAACAGCGATTTGATGCCGTTCAAAAGCATTTCTTCCAGTAATTGCATCTACGCTGGTTGCCTGTTCTTCTTGGGTCCTGTTTTTACACGCTGCTTTTTTAGATCCGCATGAACATCTCGACTGGGATTCGACTGAGCCATACAACTGTTTCTTCTTGAGGTGCCGCGCCGACAACTGTTTCTTCTTGCGCGGTGCCGCGCCGACAACTGTTTCTTCTTGCGGTGCCGGTGGTTGTTGGCAAACTGGTGATCCGTAAACGTTTAGATTATCTTCTGGGCCATAGCGCAACACAGTTAAATCTGGGTCCGAATCAGACATAGTGAAAAATTTAAAGCTAAATACTATAATTATGTTTGAAGTTTGGTGAAATGAAATGTAAACATAAACACAAGCGCGCAATGCATAACGGTTGATACTCATTCTTTAATGCTTCATGCTTGGCACGAGACTGTGTAACTTTTAAAGGGACATTACTTTTATGTGCCAATTGACATGTATATATAGGCACCTATAGGATCCTATAGACATGCATATAGGCAGGCCTATAGACTTTTTTGTTAGGGTTGTTCAAAGCCCGTATTAGCTTATCCAGCGGATAAGTCGTAGCTAAAGAACGGTACAACTCCTGTTTAGAAAAGTCAAAATGAAATTTTATCTATTGAATAGCGAGTTATTTTAAAGTAAATTTTAAGTTTGTTTTTTCAAAGAAAGGATAGCAGTATTGCACTATTCACTCGCCAGGACTTATCCACCGGATAGGCTATCCAGGCTTTGAACAACCGGCCCCAGTTTTGTAACATTGCTATATAATTAAGTGTAAAAGTTATTGTTTTGCTAACCATTCCATCAACTGTTTGTTTCATTATTTTTAAAGATAGTGGAAATTCAGCAGATGAGCAAGTAGATATAACTGAAACACCATCAAAGCACTCCAGACAACAAACAAGTACTGTAAAACAATCTTCCATTAATCATAGAAATTGCAATATTTTTCTACTTTTATAAAAAAATTACTTAACTGTATAAAAATCTCTTACTGATTAGCGAGATTAACTCTTTCCTGTCCGGCGCAGTCAAAACGGGTCATAGAAGACCCGAAGCCGTCAATCGAAAAACACGGCACATAACGCAAGATTAAAGATTCGACAAGCGCCTGGAGGGACATGAGATCCACTCACACGCCAAATTTGATTTGATTTCATAAACAACTCTGCGATTGGCAGCATTTTGAATTTTCATGATGCTACGTGGGCGTGCAAGATGGCCTTTTCTAGAAAAATGGAAGTTTTTCAACCTGATTTATGATAATTATGTTAATTTATATTAACATAATGTGTCTTGTTCGGAAAATTGAAAAGCATTGGTAACAGCCGGTTTATTGGGCTTTCAAAAAGGTATACAGTAGGTTTCGCAACAGTTGTAGATATTTCCTGAGATATCAATAGAACAAAGAGGTAATTCAATTTTGGATGTTTTTCAGCCGGACAGGAAAGAGTTAAAGTGCATATAACGTCTGTGTTGTATTTACATATTTGTAATCTTTGGATTGTCCTGAGAAAAATTCTAATATATCGTGTCAGTAGAACATTTCTTATTCAACGACTTTTTTGCTGTTAAAGTTGAGGGAAATGAAGTCAGCGGAAATCGGTAAAGAACCAGAGAGGTTTATATATAGACAGATTCCCGCTATGACGTCACTTTAGATTTGATGAGATTTTTGGCCAACAAGATATATTACAATTTTTCTCAGAAGAATCCAAAGATTACAAATATGTAAAATCCCCAGACAATATGCACAATTACCTTGAACCTCAATATTTCATAGACTGGTGATTAAGTTTCTATTGATCTATTGACATAATAATATTGAATTTAATGGTATTGTTTTTTTATGGTGTTATTGCAAATTCAAGATAATATATTATGTAATTTTTCTCATTCTCCAAGAAAAAAAAAGAACATCAGAGATTGCCAAATTGAATGACAAACTTCACAAGGGTATCATTGATGGTATGTGTTGGTTGCATACAAATAATTAGTATTGATATTATAATTATTCTGAGGGGGAGGGAGAACTAGTCAAGAGTTTAATGACAGGTCCAATACTATTACATTTTTTTATTCCCCTTGAGTATTGGACCTGTCATTGTAACCGTGATGAGTTATCCCTCCCCTCAGTCTGTTTGCTGATCAATTGTAAAAATAGCAAATGATTTAACTTTTTGCATCTCATTAATTGTTAGTTTGTTTATCTCCCATGCATTTGATTGGCTATACTTTCTATTTGTGACACCCTTTTTGTCATATATATATATAAGCCCTATTTATTTTATCTGGTCTTAATACTCTGATGAAGGGCTCTGCTCGAAACTACTGTATCTTGTTAAAAATCTTGGCAGTTCACCACCTTTTCACTTTGCTATATCAGAATTTTTTCCAGCAGGAATAATTAATCTGCAATCAAAATAACTATTATGCTGTGTAATCCAATTTTACAACATTTGTTTTCAATTCAAATTCATTTTTTAAATTCAAAAACATTTATGACATTAAATAAGTCAAGGTTTTAGATTCAGTATAATATTTGCTGTATATATCCAGTATTTGCTGTGCTGTATATTCAGTATTTGTGGCAGTGCTACAAACCGCAACAATTATGCATGATCATGAAGTTTCAACTAATGATTTTTCACACCGGTGTGTCCATCTTTAAAGCGTGTACTCGCTCCTAACTTATAAATTATTGTAATTATAATCTTGTGCTCATTACTTCTAAATGTTTCCTTTTTAGGAAAAAGGCGGCGAAAAATATCGAAGCAGTCCTGATTTTCTTTTCGTTAGTTAGATTGTTAGTTAGTTTGAGCCTAAATGTTTGCCTTTCTAATCATATAAATGTCAGTTAATTAAGATTTGTCCTTTTTTGGTTTTCATCACATGACTATAGCGTTGTTGACTAGGCATTGTTAGCTATAGCATTGTTGACTGGAAACATTTCAAAGGTACAGTATACAAGTAATATACTGTATGTCAATTGTTGCAACTTTGATTTCTCATAACCATGGTTGGAATTATATCAATGATAGGTTTGTAGCTAAGAGGTATAAAATTAAATCAAGAAGTCATCAACAAGTTAAAAAGATGTTATTTAAAAACAGGTTTTCCATATATTTGGAAATCGTAATGACTGAAAGCTTGTTCTTAAATAAAAGCTTTAAACTGGTTTATACTTCTCGTTCATAATGGTTGGGAATTTCATGGAATTACCTTTCCTCAACAAGTATTTTGTTAAAAAGATATTTGCAATAGCACCATGCAAAATTTCAACCAATTACAGTACTGTACATAACCAGCAGACATTACGTATGCCTACACCATCTCTTTGCATTTTTTGGCAAAACAGGCTGTTTCCCAACCTTGTAGCAAAACTCAGTGTATGCATTTCTTCGTTTTACCATTCTGTGAAAGAAGAACATATGGTGTACATAGGGCATAGCTACCATGATCCTCTTTAGCCGACTGGCCCAAACATTGACTTGTTCAGCTGCCATCGTGTTGAAGCCATCAGATAAGATGTTGTCAGGGTCATACTTAATCTTGCATAATGGATCCTTGTGATTCTGTAAATGCAAGCGATCTATGACCTTGCCAACACTCTGCCACATCTTGTCAAAAGGAGCAGGGAGAGGTAAATCTTTGCGGGAAGCACGAAGTGAGTTCAGATGACACATATTGTCATATGCTAAGACAGTGTCCTTCATGGCCTGACACACTTCTTCATCACTCTTTCCACTATTCTTCAATTCAAGAAATTTGTTGTACAACCAGACAATCGTGATCATGAACGCTTGGGTTGGTGACTCTGACCTACAATAAAAATATATTCAATGGCGTGTATACAGTTAGTAGTCTGTACTTATAACCATTATGATCCATGGTTCTACTATTCCAATTATTTGTAATAACCATTCACTATAATTGTACCAAACAATTAAAAAAACTACAATGTTAAAATGGAAATAATCAAAGTGAAATCTTGTTTTGTACAATTTCTTACTTGTATAGGGGCTGCCAGTAGTCAATGTGCCCACCACCTGAAGCTATTATAAAAATCCCTCTAGACCACTTTTGCAGACGTGTTTTCCCAACTGTATCTTTATTACACGTGACCACTTCAGTCGATTCACAGTCTTCCAACAATTGTAAATTTCTTGCCATGAACAATCTGGTACCTTCAAAAGAAACATTTAAGATTATAATTAATATGTATACAATCATATTAAGTATACAATTAAATGTAATACAATCATTTTGAGTGCTTTTGGAAAAAACATACACAAGTGAGTTTTTAAAAGGCTCTCAAAATAGCACAAATTGTCTTTGAATTTGAATTTATTAGCTTAACAAATACAGCAGAACACGAGTCCCATTTAAAGCTCATCAAATCTGAAGGACGATCGCTGTTTGAGGTTTTTGAAAACCTCGCAATTGCCGGCTCTTTTCTAATTGCTAGCACAGCTGACTGTATTTCCATTTTTCTACACTGTATTTCATTGAAATTGAATTGCTCTCAGCCAGCCATATAAATTGAAAAATTTTCATGTATATTATTAGAATAAAAACAAAAATAAATACATAAAATGAAAAAATACAGTAATCTGCCAACATATTTATTATGGTAATACACAGCTACAGTAGGTAATCCAACAAGTATGTGCACACCTTGATATACTGCTGCATTGTCTTCACTTGTATCAGGCATTTCAAAATCAATATCTTCTAGCACATCAGTGGGGTCTGTATAAATTTCAGAGAAATTATGCAACAATCCTTTGATTTGTGTGTAAAATGTAGGTTTTTGACATTCATTATTATAACATGGTGAGAGATGCAAATATGGTATATATGAAATAAAAATGTTCTCAAAGAATTAATCTAGTCTTGTGTTTGGCGAAATAGTTATAATACAATAATAGTGAAGCACAAGTGGTATTTCCCCCCAAATACCACTAGCAGATAAAATTTAAGTTTAAGAATACTGCTGTCATTACCGGTAGCCAATAAGGAGTACCTGTAAGTAAAACTGTTTGAAATGACTATAATACATAAGTAACAAATATACACTGTAAGCATCAACGAACAATCCATACAACACATGCACACAGCATTACATTATGTACAAGCACTGTCACATACCTTTATTTTTGTTTCTGCAATACTGCAAAAACGTCTTTAAATCTGTTGGAATCCCTTTACTCTTCACCACCATGAAATGTCTGTCACAGAATGCAGACCGGTATTCTGGATTTCTTGGACAAACCTTTGGATAATTTATTTCGTTTTCATAGCCTACAATAGTCACAGGTACTGGAAACATACAATGTGCATAACACAACTTCCAGTTTCCATCAAGTACATATAGCTTGCCACAACCTAAATAAACAAAACTACAATTTTTCCACTGGACAAATGGCATACAGCTTATTTACAGCATTTGAAAAGTATCCAAATACAGTAAATATGTTATCCTATACCTTTACTCCTGCATCCTTGATGACACTCGTGATCATACATTGTTGAAATTCTACTCTTTACAATGTGCTCAGCAGCAGCATCTTTTGAACCAGACAAATCATTGCCAGTTTTTCCCTTCGTAAATAACCACTTATTAGCTAAGCCCATATCCAAAAGTTCCTCATAAAGCTCACACTCCCAGAATGCAGTGGCTACAGATTTGCGGTGAAGTTCACCAGGAATATGGGCTACAAAAATAAAATATATACATGTTTAGCAAAGTATTAGTAGTTCACACTTGGGATTGTGTAATTATTCACTTCAAAATTCACATTACCTTTCTCAGCTTTGTGTCTCAAAGGAGTATTATTGTCACGTTCTAAAAGTTAAAGATTAAAATTTTTAATAATTTTTCTTCCCACATATTCATCCTTATGGATATTTCAGTATATCTTTAAGCATTTAATTATATAAAATTAAATTAATTAATAATCAATTAATCAATTAATTATATAATTTTATTTAAGCATTTAATTATATAACACACATCATTCTTGATACTCTCTCTCTATATACATTCTGTATATTTATACCTGCGCTATCACATTCTGCAGACACCTCATCACAGTTGTCAGCATCCAATACTCTTTCATCATTATTTATCTCTTCTTCATCTATGAATTCTGTAAGATAATTTTCACATTATACAATTTTTACACAATTAAAAGAACCAAAAAAGCCATTAATAGAGAGATGATGGTAATCTATTTCTAGAAGCTTACAGACACCTAATTACATGGTATATAGCTACAGTACATGTATGTAGTTTTCATTTAACTTTAATAATTTAGATAAATTATATTGCCGACAAAAAAACTTTAAATAATATTATATATTTAAATAATAAAATTTACAAACACCATTTGAAAAACCAGCAACAAAATTCTTTTGGTTATCCTCATTATTCTCATCATCTTTTAAACCTTTCATATTCAAAGAAATTATTAAAACACTTAGTTATAGTACTGTATAGTATAAATTGGTTAAAATTCACAAGAAAATTACCTGAATCAAAATTGTCCCTAATTTCTTGCCTGAACATCTCGTTATATGTAACGGAAAAACCCTCAAATGATACAAAACAGTGATTCCTGCAAGAGAATGTATATAATATATAATTCTGCTTTATACAAAATTGTACATAAAATAAATCTATTATTCACTACACTACAAAAAACACTCACATAAGGGACGGTAGCCATCTGTATAATTTTTTTTCCATATAAACAACATTGGTCACTTCGATAATGTCATCGGCAGCGGCTATTTCCGTTGAATAATACGAAGAGACGCCGTTTCCATCAGTTACCATTGAGCGACCATATGAGACCTTACAATCTTTGCATCGCAGAGTAAGTTTGGTGCATGGTTTCGAACCACTGATAGTATACAAAGTGCAACTGCTTGGAGGGTTTGGCGCGGACAAAACGGAACCACATGTCAAGCAATCTTCTACAGGAGGAGCGATAAAACCACCGAAATTTAATTTCCCTTTCTTCGTAAGTGTTTGTAACACTTGCTCGAAGTCAGTGGAGTAATTTCTCATGAAAGGAAAATCCGGCACAAAT
Organism: Chrysogorgia sp. JL179-B06; assembly: GCA_035772405.1. Lineage (NCBI taxonomy): Eukaryota > Metazoa > Cnidaria > Anthozoa > Scleralcyonacea > Chrysogorgiidae > Chrysogorgia > Chrysogorgia sp. JL179-B06. The sequence continues at coordinate 2,306,485 of JAYKKM010000450.1, read as the reverse complement.
TCTTCTACCAAACGAACGATCTCTTCAACCATATCCGCTGTCAACAATCTTTCAGGACATAAACATTCAACAATGGCAAATATAATGGTAGAGCGATTGTTTTTGTATCGGGCGAACTCTTTTGGCACATGTCGGATTGAAAGCATAATCCACATAATTGCGTCAAACCCAAACATAAACGCAAGCAGACCAACAACGTCGAAATTCACCTCTTTCTTAAATCCTCTAAGAGCGTCTGATATCTTCCTTAAATTTGCCTGACTTTTAAAATCTTTTACCAGATTTAAAAATTCTTTTCCCTCACGAATTTCACGCAAAATAGCTTCTGGCGAAAAATCCACTTTTACACGTTTCGATTTAGACGCCATTTTTATTTGCATAAGCAGCGCTTTTAGTTTATTTGTCTACCAGACCTCCGACGGCCACTACGCCACTACGCGTAGTGGAACCGTAGTCCCCAAAATATCGTTCATAAAATACGCCTCTCATGCGGGGCTTGATCCATGGACGGTGGGCAGATTGGTAATGTTTTGTACGTAAGCGTTCACAATTTCACTCTTATCCCCGTACTTGGCGTGTAAGATAGTTTTCGCTCGCTCGTAGCCCTCGGTGGAGAAGGGCAACCCATCTATGGACGATCGGATTTTCGGATCAACCAATTCCTTCAAATACGAAAACTTCGTAACAGGCGCAATTTCTGCCAAGTCGATTTCTGCCTCGAATTGGTTCCAGAAGCGCATCCAATCGATGTGCGTGCCATTGAATTTTGTTATTACCAGTTTGGGTAACTTTGTATTATTGCCTCGGGCTTTCTCTTGGGCTTTACGCGTTTCTTCTAGTTTCGTTTCTTGCTGCAGTTTAAGTTCAAATTTTGTTTTGTCAAACTCCATTTGTTGTTTAAAAGCATCTTGCCTGACGCGGGCTTCCATTTCCTCTTTGTGTTGTTTTTCTTGCGCACTCTTAACTTGTTTCAGTTCGTTCGACAATTTGTCTAGCGTCGCGACTTCGTCATCATAAATCTCGAGCTGTTGCTCTATAGTATTCGTCCACTCTTGGATTTCTTCACCATTTACTCCGTTCAGTATTTTCTGCTCCTGTACTTTCACCTTGAGCTCATGAATTTCCTCTGCGGTCCTCGCGATTGTTCTTCTCTGCCGTTCGATGCCAGTGAGGTTCTTCTTGTCTACCACTCTTTTAGTACCCTCGTGTGTAACTCGTAATAACTCGAGTTTCGCATTAATTTCCTTTAAAGAATCTTCCATTTTTCTCCTGCAATCCCGTCGGAGGTGCCACTTGTGTTGGGAATGCCGTTAGAGGCTGCTAAGCCCACACAGTCACGATAGCTTTGTTACGTTTCACAATTTATTACTCACAATCACTTGGTCTCAATCGCCTTCAAGGTTCTCATACGGTCTCAACTTACACACACACACTAAAAATTATACTATAGATTATATACTCGTCACTTATACGCACTTAGTTATTCTCTAATCTCTTACTGTACTTGTTGACAGATAATAAACATATCGACATGCAATTACACAATTTCCCACATTTATTTAGCAAATTGAAAAGCTGGTAAACTGCCAAGATTTTTAGTGACGAAATGCGGTGGAATCGGTCAAATTTCATGGCTGTTCTAAAGTGATATCTTGACAGGTTTTATTCAAACTGCTAAAGAACCTTTTGGACAAAATAATCTTTCTGTAAGAGACGAAACAAGAAAAAGACACACAAAGCAAGAAGGAAATAGTCAAGAAGAAAAGTAAACCATGTTGAAAACTCTGCTGCTTATCTGAAACTACATGACATGACATGTCACAGACTCTTTCAATTAAAATTAAGTCTCAAGGTGTAAGTCTTTTGTCTCAAGATATATTTCCGTTTGTTACTTGTCTGTCCTTTAGATTTTAGAATGCATGTTTGGTTGGAGTGGCCGTATAAACGGGGTGATTGTTAACGTTGGGATTTTACAATGTGGCCGTATTAACGGGGTATTTTTATTGGCGTTTTGCAGGGACAAAAAAAAGTGGCCGTACCAAAAGGGAAGTAGCCAATCAAATGCACGGGAGATCAACAAACAAACAATTAATGAGATGCGAATAAATCATTTGCTATTTTTACAGTCGATCAACAAACAGACTGAGGGGAGGGAGAAATGACAGGTCCAATATTCAAGGGGATTATGTGATAGTAAAGCGGTAAGAAGCAAAAACTTGAAAAGGAACGAAAGTGAATGAGCTAATAACAGCTACAGTATCCATCGTTTTGAGGTTGAATTTTGCGCGGGTTTCGGGAATTTTGCGGGAGGGACGCAGCTTTCGCGTGAGCACCACGCAGTGTTATCAATGGCGGCCGACTTGAATAACAAAAATGACAATGGTTATTATCAATAAGCAGGATTTAGATTATAATTTGCAACTTGTAATTCAGTGGAGGCATTACATAATTTTGTGGAAACTGTATGGTATAACTATGTGATATAATTTCGCGAGTGGGATGTTTCAAATCTATTTAATAACGAAAGAAAACAGAACATGGAGACACGATCAAGAAGAAGACAAGGCAACAAAACCGTGAAGGTGGAAGTCGCAAAGAGAGATCGATCGAAGAAAAATGACTTGGGTAAAAAAGGAAATGTACTTGTATGTAAAGGTGAGAGAGAACATCGCATGAAGACAAGACCATCCATTTTATATGCGCACACCCCCCTCTATTGAGGGGTCTGGATGTCCTAGAGGGGCTCTTGAATCTCGATTTATCTTAAGAGGGGGGGGGGGGGATTAAATGAAATGGCCCAATCAATGAAAATCGATGATAGGAAAGCCAATTGATAAATCAAGATCAATCTATTATCTAATTGATATCGATTGGTATAATTTGCCAATCGATGGTATTTGCCAATTGATGACCATTCACAAAAAATAGTCACAAAAATCCGTACATTTGTCAATCGAGGACTATTGATTGCTATTGATAATGTCATTGATTTTTGCACTGAGATTGATCTGGCCAAATAGCAACAGATCTGGCAAACAATGTGATTTCGTCCACACAAACAATGTCAAAAACTATGGTCATCGACTGACATCGTTGCTAGATATCAAGGCTTTAGTTTTGTGAAATATACCAATCAACACCAATCAAATGCGATTAGTTCATCGATTGTTACTGATAATTGATAACAATTAATAAGGCCACAAAAACCTTCATCGATTGTTCATCGATTATCAATATCAATAGATCAATTGACATTGATTCTTATTGATTGATATTGATTTCTTTTGATTATCGATTGCATGGACGGGTTTATAGTCAGACTGTATAAATCTGCATATTAATGCACTGCACGATATTGTTACAATTTTGACAATATTGTTAGGGGGTGTCTGGGAACATCCCCCTAGAAAATATTTGAATTTCATTTCTGGAATGTCATTTCCTGCATTTTGAGAGCACTTTCCCATCATTTTTAAGAAACATTTGTCTAAATAGAACTACGTAGAAGTGTGAAACAACTTCGATCCCAACTAGTATTCCAATAAGGAGGTTTGTATCCTGATACTAGGATTTAAATGGTTAACTTGCAATCATTGAGCAGCCTGTTGGAAGAACCGTAACATTTTGTAAAATTAGATTTTTAAATAATATCATGTTATAGATGTTTCTGAAATGTCTGCTGCTATATCAAAAGGCATTTCTAAAAGACAAGATGTTCTGAAAAATGACAATAAACAAAATGCTGGTGAAAAGGCAATCTCTGGAGCACAAACAATTGTTAAATTACAGGAATTGAAAAAGAGAAAAAAGTCTACTGAAGAAAAATGTCACATTAGGAAAGTGGCGAAAAAAGATTCTGAAATGGACACTGCACCGTTGTGTACTTCAGGCAAAGACTCAACATTACATCTATCCAATGAAGAAATAAAAAATGGTATAGTATGTACTATATGTTGATCCATTATGCCTTAAGATATGACCAGCACCTACAGTAACTTCTAATAACATCAATGGTTAACCAAGCATAGAGCTTCTCTCTCTACCTATAGTTATTTCAACATATGCACTGGCACGCATTCATCTTCCAATTTTGTTAATATGCAGTACATAATGTACAGGGCTAGAAAAAAGTGTTGGTCACAGATCATATTCACTGGTTAATTTGTTTGTTTGTCCAGCTAATATCATCATAGCAAAGAGAAAAGATGGTCAACTTATTCTTTCCAAGAATAGTTGACTGGGAAAAACCGAGGGAAAAACCCAGCTTGACCAGCTTTGTTTCTAATTACCACTCACAATGATATTTTCATGAGTTATTCAATTAAGGTCTTATATACGACCTGTGTTCTAACGACGATGTTCTATCCTTATAAGACTTACAGAAACTACAGAAGGGCAAAAGTGAGACCGAGAAAAACAAAGGCATATTAAATAAAACAAGAAAAACCTCCAACTATAATAGCCCCAGCAAACCAAACATAAAAAAGCTAAGGCAGATAGCAACCCTGGTTCAGGACCAAGAGATTTCCTTGTTGGAGGAGAAAACTCCAATGAAAAGAAACCAAACTAAAGAGGAATCTTCAGATGATTTATTGGTTAGAAGTGGGGTGTTGAATAATCAGGATGGTGCAGAAGATTTCAAAAAGAAAGGTATAGTACCTGTACTTATCTGCAGTACTCAGTTACTGTGCTGTTCCATACAGTACTGCACTGTAACTGACACTGCACAATACTATATCTTATTAGATAGTTTAGTGTACATTATGGCTGGATATTTTAAGGGTCATGCCATATTTTGGCAAGTCCATAGGGTGAGTCAAAATACAAATGATTTGTAAAATAATGAGCGATAACGTACATAAGTTATTCATTTTTCAATTCTATAATTAAAAACTGTACTATTCTCTTTCCAATTTTAACCAAACAAAGCGTTGAAGGTTTTGTCTGCACTGCACTGCACTGCACTGCACTGCACTGCACTGCACTGCACTGCACTGCACTGCACTGCACTGCACTGCACTGCACTGCACTGCACTGCACTGCACTGCACTGCACTGCACTGCACTGCACTGCACTGCACTGCACTGCACTGCACTGAACTGCACTGCACTGCAATGCACTGCACTCCCTGGTGAAAAATCTTGCATGATCCTTAAGGATCTCACAAGGATCCTACAAGGATGGCATCCTTGAAGGATCCTTGAGGATTTTGCTAGGATCCTTATAGAATCTTTGAAGAATCCTCAAAGATTTTTCCAGGATCAATTAAGAATCCTTAAGGATTTTGCTAGGATCCTGGAAGGACAGGATCCTTTAAGAATCCTCAAGGATTTATCCAGGATCCTTGAAGAATCCTTAAGGATTTGCCAAGGAACATTAAAGTGCCCCAAACCTCAAAATGTTTTATTGTCTTATTTGGAAGAACTTTTAAAATGATAAAGTAACTTATTTTGAACATTTTCGTTTCTTCGCTTTCTTTTTGAGATATATCAGTTTTTTTGATATGCAAATGTCCGGAATTTACGTCACACATGCATAATGAGTTATCAGAGAATGTTATATATCTTTGCGTTCATGAAATAAAAACACTAAAGTGTGAATAACACGTGTGCGTGTTTCTCCCACAACACCAATCCTCTCAATTTTAAAGGATTTCGTTCGAGAATGAAAGAGATACACACATTTCTCCAATAAGTCATTATGCATGTTGACGTAAATTCCGGACATTTGCATATCAAACAAACTGTTATATCTCAAAAGGTTAGGGGCACTTTAAGGATTTGCTAAGGATCCTTAAGGATTCCTTAAGGATCCTTAAGGATTCCTTAAGGATCCTTAAGGACCATGGTACATGATCCTTAAGGATTCCTGCAAGGATCCTGCACTGATCCTGCACTGCACTGTGGAAGGATCCTGCACTGCACTGTGGTTGGTTGTTCAAAGCCTGGATAACTTACCCAGTGTATAAGCTCTATTTAACAGATATGACTTATCTGCCAGATAACTTGTACAGGCTTCATACAGCTGTGCACTGTACCATGTCTGTACTGTACCATACTGTACTGTACTTTGTTTGATCATTATACTAACTTACTAGCTATACAGAAGTTTCTTTATAGCCACTTTGAAATCTTGTATTTCTATGTCAATAAAGGAAAATCCCCCGTGAAAGTAGCATTGAAAGGGAAAAGCTCTTATTCTATGAAAAACATCATGATGGATTCTCAGAATTCTGCTGATGATGGAGATGACTCAGAGATGGAATGGGAGGATGTTGCTGGTACAGTAATGTTACTTGACTCAATAATAATATTATTACTGGAGTCACATTTTGTCACCCTTGCCAGAGATATATATTTTCCGGTCCGTATCCTACCAAATCCTGCTTTCTGATTGGCTAATGAGCGGTCCGTATGAGCTCATACGGACCGCTCGACATAATTTAAGTTTTAAGGGACATTGGCAACAAAAATTAAGTTTGTCTAATATGAAAGAACTCGTAAAATAATAGAGTAACACCTTTTACAACTTTTCCATATTTTACTTCGTTTTTTAAATATTTCAGTATGTTTGATATGTAAATGAGATGGTCTCTGACGTCAGGTACAGGGTAGAGAATTTTCATACATTAAAAAATGTCTTATATCTCAGTGATTGCTAAGTTTCTAATGTTCATTATCATGAGGAGTTCTTATACGCACATTTTCAAGTAAATGTGGGGACAAACTTGAAGATGGAACTAATATTTTAATGAGTGAAAATTCTCTACCCTGCACCTGACGTCAGAGACCATGTAAATGATTACATATCAAACAAACTGAAATATTTCAAAAACGAAGTAAAATACCGAAAAGTTGTAAAAGGTGTTACTCTATCATTTTACGAGTTCTTTCATATTAGAAAAACTTAATTTTTGTTGCCAATGTCCTTTAAATGCGTTTTACAAGCCGTAAAATATTCTAAAAACAATTGAAAATGAACTCAAACGAGATTGAACATATTGAAAGACAGAAACGGGAAGTGAGTTTTTTATCCGAAAAGAGACTTAACTTGCAATTTCCTTTGACGAAGGTAAAAGCACAGACTTTCCTTTTTTAGTTATTTTAAAATAAAAATATACAGACATATCGAGAATGCTGAATTAGCAGTACGTATGTCGCACGTACGAACTAGTAGACAACGTAGCCTTCGTTCTGCCATCTGAGTTCTGGTAGCTCAATGGTTAGAGTGTCTAAGCGGATGAGTATAGCAAACCAATTTACTATGTTGAGGATAACTGCGAGCTGCAGTGTCAATATGTTATGTTAAAGTGCCCATAACCTCAAAATGTTTTATTGTCTTGTTTGGAAGAACTTTTAAAATGATAAAGTAACTTCTTTTGAAGATTTTCGTTTCTTCGCTTTCTTTTTGAGATATATCAGTTTGTTTGATATGCAAATGTATGGAATTTCGTCAGAATGACTTATCATGGAGAAATGTGTATATGCATATATCTCTTTCATTCTCGAACGAAATCCTTTAAAATCAAAAGTTTGGTATTGTGGGAGAAACGCACACACGTGTTATTCATACTTTAGTGTTTTTATTTCATGAACGCAAAGATATATAACATTCTCTGATAACTCTTTATACATGTGTGACGAAATTCCAGATATTTGCCTATCAAACAAACTGATATATCTCAAAAAGAAAGCGAAGAAGTGAAAATCTTCAAAAGAAGTTACTTTATCATTTTAAATGTTTTTCCAAATAAGACAATAAAATGTTTTGGGGTTAGGGGCACTTTAATTATATCCTAAAATACAATGTCTTTACAGAAGCAGATGTTCGTGGTTTAGAACATAGTGACAGCGAAGACAAGACCTGTTCTTTGGGCGACAGCAAGTCACCATCGACGAGCAGTAATGTTGAAGTAACCATTAAAGTTCCTGGGAAAAAGAAAAGAGATGGAAAAAAGTAATTTATTTTGTGTTTATTTTTCAATTTATTTAAAGGTTAATAACAGTCCCTACTGCGCATGTGCGGCATTTGTTTGTTGGTGAGTCTCGCACGAAAGAATTTACGAAGGAACAGAGGAAAGACGCTATTTATTCCATTCCGTGCAATGACTGTGATCAGGAGTACATCGGTCAGACTAAACGTCCGTTTCGTACGCGTTTAAAAGAACACCAAAAGGCTGTTTTCTTTTCAGAAAAGGAAAATTATGCTTTGTCGGAGCACGTCTGCGTAACCTACCATGAGATTGCGTGGGAAAGTTCTAAAATTATTACCACTAATCTGCGGTACCACCAGAGATGTTGTCTGGAGGCTTGGCATATCAATAGCGCCCACGCTCCATTAAATTGCGATAACGGTGGTTTATTACCAGAAGCTTATTTGCATCTTGTTAAAGTGCCCCTAACCTCAAATTTTTTTATTGTCTTATTTGGAAGAACTTTTAAAATGATAAAGTAACTTTTGAAGATTCTCGTTTCTTCGCTTTCTTTTTGAGATATATCAGTTTGTTTGATATGCAAATGTACGGAATTTACGTCACACGTGCATAATGAGTTATCAGAGAATGTTATGTATCTTTGCGTTCATCAAATAAAAACACTAAAGTGTGAATAACACGTGTGTATGTTTCTCCCACAACACCAAACTTCTCGATTTTAAAGGATTTCGTTCGAGAATGAAGAGATACACACATTTCTCCAATAACTCATTATGCATGTGTGACGTAAATTCCGTACATTTGCATATCAAACAAACTGATATATCTCCAAAAGAAAGTGAAGGAACGAAAATCTTCAAAAGAAGTTACTTTATCATTTTTAAAGTTCTTCCAAGTAAGACAATAAAACATTTTGAGGTTAGGGGCACTTTAATAGATAACGTCATCATCGGTTCTATGAGGGTATAAATAGGGATCCTAACTTTACAACGATCACCCCTGATGAAGACACTTGAGTCTTGACGGCAAACGGTAGACGAGCTACTCAATAAGCAGAATCTTCATTTTAATATTTTCGATCTATGTAACTCACTGTACCATATGTAAATGGTGTCACCCCTCGGTGGTATTCAAACGGCACCTGCTGCTTTACTACATGGCAGCAGTAGAGGGGCCCTATGACGCAGACGACCCCAGGACATGGAGAACAGTTTGCCCCAAAATGTGGCTCAGCGCGAAGTTTGGCTGGTGCTCTCTGCTGCTATGATGGCTGACCTCCGGAAGATCTTTTAGTCTTTTAATTTTGACTTTAACCTTACGTTAATATCTGGTAATGTTGAACAAGAAAAACATATCATACTACTGTATTATCATTTGGTAAATGTTGGCGAAAGGGGCGTGATGACAATTATCGTCTCACCTGTCTATGTTTCAGTTCACAGGAAGAGATACGCAAGTGGTTTCAAAGACGCAAAAACCAAATTAAAAAAGAGTCACAAATATGTGCACACAAGGTACATTTTTAACTTGGGAATTGTTTCATATCTGTCCCATGCATGTAATATAATATAACATTCTTACGTTATATAGGTGCATCTGTTGGCATTATTGGCTAATGGTCTACATAGAAATGATTTGTGTAACAATTCAATACTTCAGGTTAGGTTAATGTTACGCATAACATACGAGAAATATTTTGTGTTATTATACCAATCATATTGCGTCATATACTATCGTCTCGTGGGCTACTTTCGTTCTGACGTCATTTGCACGCATCTATAACTGAACAGACAACGGCAAAATGGAATCTATTTGTTAAGCATACGTCACACTGCATAATGATTAATGAAAAAGCCTGTATATCTTTGGGATTTTCAAGTCAAATCACTACAAACTTCACGCTTAGTGTTATTTGATACACTCACGTGTATGCACAGCTGTTTCAGGTGATTTCGTTACCTAATCCCAAGAACACATACATGATTCTTTAGTACAAGTCATTATGCAGTGTGACGTATGCAGTGTGATATCTATACATGCCTAACAAATCTTCTGGAAATCTCAAGAACGAGGCATATGGAAGAGTCATAAACGTCAATCTTTATAATTTCAATGAAAATTACTTTTTGCTCTTTATTTAGTTATATTCTTGTCGTGTTTACAGGTTTGATTTAAATTGTGTTTTCAGGGTATTGGTTTGTCCTTAGTCCCAAATCAATTCACTCAGCGTAGCGTATCAAAAGCCTGGGATATATCTTTCTTAACCAGAGTCGCAACTTGGTAAGCGGAATAGCGATTTGTTTCCGATCTCAAATAGTTTTGTTATTTTAAATGATATTGACTTTCTCACTATTGGCAAATTATTTAAGCTTTTAACCAAGCAAAATATTTAAGCTTTTAACCTTTTGTTGAAGTTTTTACCTTCTTTTCACTATCAGTAGTAGACCAACCTTGCAATAGTATCAGTTCAGTTGTGCACTTTGGAAGCAAAAGAGTCTTATCTAAAGTAACGAGAGGTCCGCAAGCCGAACATAATAATAATAATAAAGACATATTAGGAGTATTATACAATAGTCTCAATGCTCTTACAACAATATATTCTTAATGTTACTTATAAAACTAATTACAGTTTCATTATAAGATAAAGCCTACTACATATATTACCACTATGAACAAAAAACTATTAATTTAAAAAAAGAAAAGTCTTAACTGAGCACTGACTTAAAACTACTTAAAATATCAATGCTATAACCAATCTATATATTTACATTGTATTGCAGATTTCGTCTGTTATTCCTTTTCAACAATCAATGTAACATTATCTTCAAAATGCCTTTACGTATGTCAAACTGTTTTAGGTTTAAGAATAAGGTTCCTAACCCTGGAGATATTCACACAGGTCACTCCGAGGTAATTACATTTACATTATTATTACATTACATTTGCGTCTCTCCATGGTCATGAGTCTCGGTCAGTGGCGTAACAGATGTAGACGGGGCCCAACTCTTGGGTCTGGGACCCCATGAAGGCTATAGCTCCCACAAGCTTTCCCACAAATTTCCCATATATTATTTATTTTTCTCTCAAGGGAACCTATTTAATGCGAGTATTAGAAAAGAAAGTTTATGTAAGTATGCATGTTTGCCATCAATATGTAACCTCTCCATTCCTTTCCCCACGTTCAGTCTTTCTCCCGAACTTCAAGTGTCGCTAAAACGAAATATGAGGACATTTTTACTGTCGTTTTTTTATTACAGAATATCATTTAGGTTGAAGGGGAACTGTACCCAAAAAATAAATTACTTTTAAATAAAAGGCCTTTAAGTATAATGTTTAGAAATGTTAATAGTTTTACGGTATCTGCTCTTGTATACTAAAGTTTTACTAATTTTGTTTTATAATAACATTTTCAAACGCCGCCATTTTGTGTCATTCTGGAGTTTGCTTGACGGCTCAGGTCCGACGTACAGCGGTGGTCTTCTTTTCAATTTTGACGTCATTGAGGAATTGAGTGCTTGTCTTTTGTTCCTTGCACTCAATGACGTCAAAATCGAAAAGAAACCACCGCTGTACATCGAACCTGAGCCGTCATGCAAACTCCAGAATGACACAAAATGGCGGCGTCCAGTGCACAAAATGCGAGAATGAAAACGTTATTTCTTGAGTACAAGAGCAGATACCGTAAAACTATTAACATTTCTAAACGTTATACTTAAGGTAATTCCTCAGTAATTCTTTCCGAAATAAAAATTTGCTGAAACTTCCCAGTCTTAAAGTTATTGACATACTTATATTAAAACCAAAAACAAAAGTTGGGGTCACCGACCTTGTTTAGAAGATATGGCATATCGCAGATCACCTTTTACTCAGTATGGTGACGTCATTGTGAACAATTTACGAGTTGAGTAAAAACCGCGTTGCACAACTTTTTCTTGAACCTTTTGACAAAGATATTTTTTTATTTTTCGCAACTAGTAATTTTATACAAGAAAACATGGTATTTTAGGGAAAAATAAACAGCTAACAGGGTTTATTATGATAAAGAAAGGTCGTTTCCCATATTCTTTGACATGTTATTTGAAGAAACATTCATCAAAAATGTAAAATATTGTAAGTTGTAGAAATGATTTTTCTCTAAGTTTCTGTTATAATACGTAAAAGTGATAGAAGAAAAGAATTATTAAGGAACAAATTATGGTCACCGACCTTCTTTAAGAACTATGGCCTTAAACCGGCATTATCAAGTAGTTTACAAACCTACTTGCACAGGGAGCCCTAGCTAGACTTGTGTAACCGTTCTCTGAAAAAAATTGATTTAGTCCCTTAGTAACTCTTCCCTACCAGTACATTAGCGGCCATTGTTAGATTTGGCACTAAATTGTCCTAAAATGATCGGAATTTTTTGAAAGTGTTGCATAATGGCCATAAAAACACTGATTATTGGATGTGCGCAGTAAATGTGCGCAATGCAAAACTGAGGAATCACCTTAAAGGGCTTTTATTTAAAAGTAATTAATTATTTTGGTGTATTCCCCTTTAATAAGTGTTTTCATTTGCAATAGAAGTTAACAACGAACGTTTTATCCCAAGTAATTCAAGCTCCAAAATTGCCTGAACTTTGTCCGCCATTGCTCAAAATATGTTCCTAAGTTCTAACGAGCCCGCGATTTTAAAAGAATCTGTGATGTTAAGACTCGACAGAGTAACAAATTTGGTGTTGTACGGCTTATTGCCCGTGGTTTTCCGTAATTATTGAGTTATAAGACTTTTTGCAAGATAGTAGTTCCCCTAAACATACAGCCTTTAATTTGTCTTTGCCTCGCATATTTCCTGTAATTAAACTCATTCTCTTCTTTTCAGTTTTTTGTTGTTATTCTGCGTGCTTTGGGTTTGTCCGTGAGGCTAGTCATGTCTTTACAGGTACATTTTTTGATTTACTAAGTATAATTGAACTGGGTCGCTGTTTGGCAGGACGGTTATGACGATATTGTTCACAGGATGCAGCGCAGCGCCTGCAGGGGGCCACGGAGCCCTCCCCCCCGCTGTTGTGGTCTAGTGGTTACCACACATGTCTATAAGCTGGGAGACACAGGTTCAAATCCTGGGCCGGACCTCCACTCAGGGTAATAATCTAGGAGAAAGTGCTGCCTTTGCAATAATATCAGCAAATGGTAAGACTTTCGGGTCTTCTCGGATAACGACCTTAAATCGTAGGCCCTCGGAACCCCTGTAATTGGACTTCTAGCCTGTTTTTTTTTTGATTTGCGACTTTATTTAATGAGGGTTTCACTTGACAGTAATACAAGTAAAACTGATAAACTAGTGGCCCTCAATAATCACAATATTTAAACATACAATAAAAAATAGAAGTAGTAGAAACAAAACCTAATTATATTTACAAATTTGATATCGAAAATATTAAGAAATATTAAAATTAGTAAATTATTCGAAATTTTTAGTTACCTTCTGTTTTTCAATTTTTAAATCATATAAGTTCCTCTTAAAAATTTTTACATTTATACTTTTTTTAATTTTTAATGGCAATTGGTTCCAATCCTTAATTGTTCTAACACTAAATGTTCGTCCCCCTTCAGTATTCTTTTTGTAGAGGGGACATAAAAAATTTAAATTTGAAAATCGAGTAGATCTCGTATGAATGTCTGAATTTGTTTTTAGAATAGTTCTAATATACGCAGGAGTTAACCCATTCAGCCTCTTATAGGCCAGCGAGCATCTATTTATGTATGCTTCAGTATAAAAAGGAATCCAATTTAATTCATTAAACATAGTTATCGTTCTAGTTGTTTTCTCAACACCCAGTATAATACGTGCCGCCCGCTTCTGCATCCGTAGGACCCTCTCTAGCGCCTCTTTGCTGCAAGATGACCATATTGAGCTCGAGTACATCATAAGTGGTTTTATAACAGCAAGATAAAAAGCTTTTCTTTGGCTTTGTTTCAAGTATGGGCTTATATGCCGCAACAGTCCAAGTCGTTTAGACAATTTCTTATTGTCGGTAGTATTTCTAATTGGGGTATTCCGTTCACCTAAAAGAGTGATAAATCTAATAAACTAAACTAAATTATTTTTATACGTTTACGCGAAATAGCGCTATCGAATCTGACTATGCACTTTTTGGCCTTCGACAATTTGACATTTGTTTTGTCTGGTTTACATGTATTTCCATTTGGCTTGTGATATCCTTTTTGATAATAAATGAGTATTCTTGCGTTTGTCAGTGCATCTCCAGCATTTCAGAAGAACTAATAGGCACCAGGCCGTGAACGCTTAACGAGCACCCCAAAATTGATTTCGGTATTGGTAAGAAGAAGGGCCCTAAAAGCTGTTTACATAAAAGAGATGTCACGGAAGGTAACTTAGGAAGCTGTCATTAATTCCACCCGCGGGAGGGGGGCAGAAGGAAGACTGAAAATTCTTGTTTAAAGTTTCGTGACCCAACCAAATTTCCCTGGATGGTTTCATGACCAAACTATACATTTTGTTTTAGTTTCGTGGCGAAGCACATCTTAAATTTTAAATTTTCATTCATACCGACAACACAGGAGTGCTGGGAACTGAGGGTATATAGTCTGCCATATGGAGCAAGTTAAAACAATCGTTTTCAGCCGGGTTTTCGCATTTCTGAACTCTTAGTCTCGAACCACTGAAATCCAAACTATATATACATGTACATCATTTCAGGAGGCAAAGGGTTCTCAAAACAACTTTTCTTTGGCTGTGATATTTGACATGAACATTTCTCTTGTAAAACTAATTATAGACGCCCCATAAATTCGTGTTTTTGTTGTTATTATAGATCCTAGACATCAAAGTAAACGATGGCGTAAGTATGGAAATCTAACATGTATGCCTGTGTGCAGCGCAGCGCGCTCATTGGTGGTTACGCTGTTAAAATATTATTAAATTAAATTGAATTGAACTGGTCTTTTGTACACACAATGTGGCTATTGACGTCCATTGCTCGAAGAATTGCGAGTCTCTATTTTCAAATACAAAAGAGAATAATTGTCAGTTTTAGAATCTCTGTCAGTTTCCAACACACGAGAGAATAATCCTTAAGACGGCAAAAATTACTGTGTCGATCAATACTCTTTAATACTTGTTAAAATTAAATTAGTATAAGTTCGTTTAGATATCAGAATAGAAAAAAACACAACAAAATGAAAATAAGAACTAAAAACGTCACATGCAACATCGACTTTAATATGTTTATCTTTAAGATTTTAAAACGTCATAATCGTGTGATGTTTTTACGAATGTTTATTACAATTACTGTGGCTGATTTGAACGCAGTACGAAGCATGTTTTCACTTTGTCCCAGGTACGTTTATAAGCTGCAAGTAAAGTTTTATCCGACAAACCATAAATGAAGGGGTTGACTGTAGAGATTCCGAACAAGGAAACAATTGCTAACCACTTTTCAATTTCCAAATTTGTTTCTACGCCCCAAGTGTACAGAATCGCGATTATCTGGGATGGAGTTGATGTTGCTGCAAAGCAAACAACGATAGTAAAACTAGTGATGAAAGTTCGCACATTGCGACGATGTTTCATGCTTTGAATATGAGCTTGTAGCTTAGTTCTGTCTCCTGAGGAAGCAGTACAAGTGGCATTCAAGGAGTGCATTTTGTTGCTCTGTTTCTTGAGCTCCTTGTATATCTTGAAATAAAGTATCAACAGAAGTATGGTTGGAATGAAGCATTGAATAGTCGATAAGTAGATCGTGTAAATGACATTTTGTGTTGGATTTGGCCATTCTTCAAAGCATCCACGCGAGTTGGTAAATTTAACTACAATAATGTATGGAACTAAGGAAACAATCACGAAGACATACACAGCAACAACCATGACTCTTAACTTCCATCGACTTACGGCGGGCTTTAGCGGATGTAAAACAGCACGATAACGAAAGATTGCAATGAGGATCATGATAAAAACCCCAGCAGTGAAAAACAGTGTTAACAACGGGGTCCACGTTTTACACACGACAGGAGAGGGAGTGATGCGAGAATTTGGCGACAGGGCAGGCAAAGTCATATCACTGAATAGCAGTAGAACCATCAGGTCGCAGACGGCCAAATGAAGAACGAGGTAGTAGTAGTTTCGTTTGAGAAGATTTCTTTGTTTCACGATGGAGTAAATTACAAGAACATTCCCCGAACTTCCAGTAAACTGGATCAAGAATAGAAACATGCCAAACACATAATCAGGAGCAAGAGTTCTTTGTGTCGCATTGTCGTGTGTTGTATTTAAACTCATGTTCTTCATCATACAAAACTACTTCATTTGTATATATATGCTCACGCCAGCTGACTTTACTTTATTGAGATGATGTTATTAATTCACCGCCTTTTAAGCAGATGGTACAATTCTCTGTAGTCGAGTGCAAATACATTAGCGAAAGTTCTCTGCCAGAAACTATCGAAAATTGAATAAAATAATGATTTTTCGTAGTTAAGAGTATTTAAAACCTGTAACACAAAAATAGCATCAAAGCTAACTCACATGCAAATGAAAGTGCAGCAATTATATCCTTTTTGGGAACGCTACTTAATTTGAATTGCACCGTTTATGTAAAGTTTGCTCAAATTAGCCATTTCTATGTTGTCTTAAAACGTTCTGTGCTACACAGTAGTGTAGAAATACAAATTAAATATCTAAAAAGGTTGGTGTATTAAAACGTAAACGTATCTTTACGTTTCACTCTCTGACGAAGGGCCTTCGCTCGAAACGTTAGAAAACTTAGTAAACTTACATGCTAACACACGTTGTCCATTGCTTACACACGTTGTCCAAATATGGGGAAACAGCTGTCCGCGATTGCTGTTTGACTTAGACACTGCTCATTTAATTAGTGTTAGTTCACTTCATTTAAAACTGGTTTATAATTACTCGGGCTACTGTGGTATCACGAGTCGTAAATTTGGCTTCGTTATTACTCGGGCTACTATGGTAGACCGAGTGTAGGTTTTGGCTCCGTTTGTTATTATTTTTTTGGTCACAAAATTGTAAAATTGCGCAATAATATTTTCCGTCAGGCTTTTGCGAAGCGTGAGGCATGTTGCGGGTCAATAGCCGAGTTCTTTCTTTTCAACCGCTTTGCTTTTGGTCGAATTGTTCTCTGACTCTGTGTTGGTAGATTTTGAAAGTAACTGACTTAATCAGCACTGTGGCTGAAAACTGTCTTGATCGGAACACGCGCACTATGCTTACAACTGTACGCGTTAAGATGACGAGCGATTTTGAAACGGGTTGGTCCGCGATCTCAAATTCAGGTAAACATGCTGTGTTGAGATTATCTGAAGACACGTATGTTATGTACTTGGACTCGGTAATTCCAAATCTGTTTTCAGAATTTATATCAAGTAAATATTGACCGAGATAACGTAAAAAATCTACGATTTATCATGCATCCTCTTCCGTAATCAGTCCCGTACAAGAATCGAACCTGTAACCTTCTGGTTGCCGGTGAGACGCTCTAACCATTGAGCTAACGAGACTCAGATGGAGAGCGAAGGTTACAATAATGTACTGGTTCGATTGATATATGTACTGCCTATGCGGCAGTCACTATATATATCGGTAATGTTTGGATGTGTTAATATACACAATGTTGTATATTAACGCATCCAAGTTGTTCGCTCTCCATCTGAGTCTCGTTAGCTCAATGGTTAGAGCGTCTCACCGGCAATCAGAAGGTTACAGGTTCGATTCCTGTACGAGACTCAGAATAATTTTTCTGAGGATATGAGCTTGACGATCGTCCACGTATCGATTATATTTATCTTATATTTAAATTTCTTTATATATAATTTTCCTTAAAACAATATCGATAATTCAGTTTTGCAGGCAAGATAATTTTTCTTGCTAAGATTATTTATCTTATATTAAACCTTAAAACAAGATAATTTTTCTTAAAATAAGTAAAATAATCTTGACAAGGTTTGATGAATTTGCAGTGTATGCCCTATTCTGACGAACTATTCTAGAGGGTGGCTATGAGTTAATGAGATTATTATCGCTCTCAAATTTGTACGAGGTGATTAAAAACATGTTTAAGGTGATTTTGATCGGAGTACAAGTTATTTAGTACATTTTTCTTTATGTTTTTGGTAAAACAAGACCTCGAAAGCGTTTAACATCACCACGAGAGAAAAAGCGCGGGAAAAACCGGTTTTAAACAGGATTTTATATTAAAAGTCTATAAGAGGTTACTTGTTTGGAGACTACTCAACGCAGATAATAAATGTGTTTGTCGTTCGTTTCAGGGCAAATATATTGGAGCAACGAAACTCAACGACAAACAAAATAAAAGCAAAGAAGGAAAGCATAAACAGGTTGTTAAAAAAGAACAAAAAAAGCCGAGTCCCAAAGAAAACTTGTTAAACAGAATGAAGGGAAAGTCAGCACCGAAGAAGAAGGTTACCGGTTCTTCATCGGCGACTGGTAAAACACTAAGAAAAAGGTTGAAAGTTGATTACACAATAAACAGTGATTCAACCGAAAGCGAATATTTCAAAGAAAATTCAACCGAAAGCGATTATTTTAAAAAAGACAAGAAGAGAGCTTCGGGTGATTCTTCAGCGGCTAATTTTTCTCATTGTTCAGACGATGAAGATGATTTTGAAATTGCAAGTGTGACGCCAAGAACAGGCAGAATTTCTTCAAAAGAATTAAATAGACGTAACCATGAGGTGGAAGAAAATCCTCAAGATGTTGGTGAAAATAGCAGTGTTCTAAAAAGAGGTAGGAGATGGTGGATCACCCTATCACTTAGCTAACGAAACCCTAGCACTAGGGATATGTTTTTGCCTTATAAACACAATCGATAGGGACAACTCGGACACCCGGGTCAAGTTTTTAGGTATCAGGCCTCTTGATGCACTCACAAGCCTCTCATATGTCAATTTCTTCGACGAAGTCGTTGAGATAGGGCAGAGTTGGAATGTAGAGCCACATGAAGGAGTGTTAAATAGTTGTTTAACAGTTATAGACATGATTGAATGACAAAGAAGAATACCATCTAACTGAAGAGAAGTAAGCACAGGTAGTAGAGAGATTAAAATCGATAATACAGCAAGAATTTTCTTTCTTTCCGTCATGTTTACACTCGAATATCCCGCGTATAGTCCTAGGGTTACCCTAGCCCGATCATAAACGCAAGCTATCTTTTCACCCTGGCGCTAGGGTGACCCTACTCCTAGGGTTACCCTAGCGCTTACAAACAGGGCCTTAGTTGTGGTGTGTGTTTGAGGGTTTTTGATTGTTTGAAGCTGTAGAATCTATGTACAGTGTGTATAAAAAAAACTGAACCCTTAGAAAACGGTTTTATACTCCTGGGAAATTAAAAACACGCTCTTAATACACCTGGGCAATTAAGATAACTTGTAATCGTATGAAGGAGCATAACTGCAAAGAAACATGTTATTAACGTTTCTTTGCAGTTATGCTCCTTCATACGTTTACAAGTTATCTTAATTTCCCAGGTGTATTAAGACCGTGTTTTTAATTTCCCAGGAGTATAAAACCGTTTTCTAAGGGTTCAGTTTTTTTTGATACACACTGTATAATCTAAAAATACGTAGACATTTAAGACATTGAGACCTAAAAGACTAGACATTTTTGTATCTGTTATTGTTATCGTGTTGTTAGTCTGTTAAAATAGCTTATTCTCGTGCCGTAATGTTTACAAATGTACAACTCATCGCTTTACAATATATCACGTCTTATAACACACTCAAACAATGTTCTTGTGTTCGACATGCAGTTAAAGCTCTATGCACAATACTTTTAAAAAGGTCATATTTCAAGACTCAAGAGGAACTATATGAAGTACAATGTCTTTATATGCATACGCTTATGTTCATAAATTATTAGCGCAGATACATGTACGCCTGAGCGTACCTATTTTTTATCAGTTTTAATAGATTGTTTAATTAAAATAAAATATGAATAAAGTATGGGGTGACTTTGATGGCAGTGATGGTGATGATAACGAAGGAGAAGGTGATGTGATGATGGTGGTGGTGATGATGATCATGATGATGATGATGGTGATGGTGGTGATGATGATGATGATGATGATGATGGTGGTGATGATGGTGGTGATGATGGTGATGATGATGGTGATGATGGTGGTGATGATGATGGTGATGATGGTGATGATGATAGTGGTGACGATGATGGTGATGATGGTGATAATGATGGTGATGATGGTGATGATGGTGACGATGATGTTGATAATGGTGATGATAATGGTGATGATGATGCTGATAATGGTG
Source organism: Chrysogorgia sp. JL179-B06 (assembly GCA_035772405.1). Taxonomy (NCBI): domain Eukaryota; kingdom Metazoa; phylum Cnidaria; class Anthozoa; order Scleralcyonacea; family Chrysogorgiidae; genus Chrysogorgia; species Chrysogorgia sp. JL179-B06. The sequence goes on along the minus strand of JAYKKM010000450.1, from coordinate 2,286,250 downwards.
ATGATGATGATAATAGCGAAGGCAATGGTGATGATGATGATGAAGGTGTCGTTGGTGATAATGGCGACGATGACGACAATATTAACTATGATGGTGATAATGGCGATGACTACGATCGTGATGATGGTGATGATGGTGGTGGTGATGATGGCAATGATGACAATGACTATGATGGTGATGATGGTGACGATGGTGATGATCATGGCGAAGTACTATGATATCACGATGGTGATAACTTTATGAATATTCATTTTTGTCATTATAGGAATTGATTTGTGGGCCGAGGTTTATCTTGAGAAAGAAGAAAAGTGGATTTGTAAGTAGAATGATATCCACATTTGATTATTACTGGAGTAATGACGCTAATAATAATATTAAGTTTCGTAATTTCAAAATTCCAGGTATCGATGGTGATACATACACTGTAAACCAACCTGAAGAATGTGAAAAGTACGCCACAAAACCGATTAAATATATCGTCGCGTTTGATGATGGTATGTCTTCCGGTTCCTTTTCACATGCCCTTTACTTCCTTCCACCCTTCCTTCTCTAGCGCCATCCATCCTATCCTTCCATATTTCCTTCCTTCTTTCTTTCCTTCCTTCCTTCCTTCCTCCCTCCATCCATCCATCCATCCATCCATCCAACCATCCATCCATCCATCCTTCCCTTCCTTCCTTCCTTCCTTACTTCCCTTCCCTTCCTTCCCTCCCTCCCTTCAATCCGGCCATCCTTCAATCCGTCCATCCATCCATCCATCTTTCTTTCCATCCTTCCTGTCATCCTTCCTGCCATCGTTCCTTCCCTTAGCCTTCTTTCCTTTCTTCCCTTTCAGAAAGTTGTGTCAAAGATGTCACCGCTCGTTATGCTAGTTGTTGGTTAACCAACACTTCAAAACAGAGAGTGGATCCCGAATGGTGGACCGACACTCTAAGCTTTTATAAGACTAACGATTTGGTAAGCTAAAAAGTAAAAACTGGAGTCCATTCTAATATACAATGAGTATCTGTGCTCAGGAAATATTTATATTTACAGAAAAGCGATAAGAAGGAGGATTCGCTCATAAAAGGTAGTATTTAAAGGGAATTACAGTTAGAAAATTACTTCTAAATAAAATGCCTTTTATTTAAAATGCGCGATCGCAGATAAAAAAATATTAACTTTAATATAACTTGATGATGGTTGGTTGCGCTGGCGTAAAAATAATAATATTGTATGCATTTATGAATTATTTGTGGGCAAGATAAATTTTCTTTTCATTCTTGTATATATTTGTTTTCTTTTTCATAGCAAATCTTCGTCGCAAACCACTGCCAACAAGTGTGACGGAATACAAAAATCACCCATTGTAAGTTCACTACGATTAGGGGAATAAATTTGACACTTCATCACGCATGCGGTGAATTTTCATTAAAATTTTTACTTTATGTGTAAAATAACCAGGCAATTCCTATGTGATAAGACATGATTAGCGTTCTCCCTATTTATGAGTGCAATAAAAATAGTTTAAATAGTTATTAAAGAGTGAGTGTCAGGGTAGTGCTTTGCGTGCTTGTGTTTTTGTTTTCATACGAATTGATTGCAGTGCATCGCATCGTTAGAACTATAATTTGCATGTGAACTCTAGATTTATTTGGAAATGTTGAAATTGGAGTCCGATCCTGACTTCGGGGCGTTATGAAGTTAATGTTCAAGACGATTTGAACAGTTGCGGTTCGCTTGTTTGTGAACCACTGCGGGCCGCGCGCAACGCCGTTTCTGACGAACAAGCTGCCCGGATGGCTTTAGTTCCTGAATCTTTGCAAATTCAAATGAACAAAACATCAGAAGAAACAAAATATATTTCTTTACTAGTCACTCATCAAACACTTCCATTCGCAAACTTATTCGCGCTGTTTCAGCAGGATAACCCGGCCTTCCACGCTTCGGAGGCGAAGCGCTCGTAGCAGCTTCTATGTATCGAAAAGATTACTATAGTAAATGATCAATTTTACGAAAAATATCACAATAATTGATCACTCAGGTATATTTACTTCTTAGAAAACTTGAAAATGGATAATTTATAAGAAGGATTGATCAAATATCGACGGATTCGTTTGTGAACTGAAATAGGCGTCCCATAAAATGGCCGCCAAGAAGAAAACAAGCGCGCAAAGCACTACCCTGACACTCACTCTTTAAGTTTAAATTTAAATAGTTTTCTCAACAGGGGTCCTAACCTTAAGGGGATCTGGGAGCATGCTTCACTGGAAAGTTTGTATCGCGCAATGGATATTTCAGCCACGCAATTTCTATCTAGACTAGGCGAAAAATGTGAAGAAAAGCCATCGTTGATTATTGTAGACGCCAGTTTTTGCGCGTCTTCCCTGGCACGAGTTATTTTCCCGCGCAATTTCCCCGAGCTGGCCGAAATTCGATTTTCGTTGCGCATTTTACAAACCTTTCAGTCTCCCAGAGGGACTAGAAGCTCGGTAATGCATTTATCAGCATTTGCAATATCAAATCGCGTACAAAGTATTTATAATTTATTTGCAAGTATGGATACATATCTTGGAAATACTTGGACGATAACATCAGCAATTTTTACGCAACATATTTTACACTATTCTTTACAAATTTAGAAGATTTCTAGGCTGCTCCAGGCGGTAATCAGGGGTGCTGGAAAGGAGAACATTTCATAATTCAAAATTTTAAATGTGAATGCTTGTTTTGTGAAATATGCTCATTTTCATTCTAAAAATTAAAACTCGACATTTAAATTAATTTCACACATTGAAATATTTTATTTCACCTATGAGATTTTACGTGTCTTTTCACATATAAAATATGTGATTTACATGTGAAATGGCATGTGAAATGTTTGTAATCAGGTTTGATCACACGTATGTCTAGCCTTCTTCGCAGATATTACTTTGTGTCCTTCAAAGAGGACCTGGTTTATTTCAAAACAAAGTATTTGGTCGCTGAATCTTCTTTTCTCTTCTTTGTAGATACGTCCTAAAGAGGCATCTCCTTAAGTATGAAGGTATTTGGGATTATCGAATTGATGATTATGCGAAGCAATCCTTCGCTCTGCATCATCAAGTTCAACATCGTATCCAGGGCATTTTGTCTCCGCAGTGGAAGGTCGGCGAGATTGGCCCTGGGATCGGGAGATCACATGATACCCATAATTTCTGAGTGTTTTGTTATGATAATTTATGTAGTCTTTGTTCCTTTGTCTTCGTTTACTTTGTTGACATGAACAATAAATGAGAAATATTCAACGCTCTACAGACTTGCCACTGATCTCTAAATAAAGACTGGATCAAGCAACTATATATTGTTCAGTGGCGGTCATCTTGTTGGGAACATGTTATAGTTTTACTATAGGCGACAGAGACTATCTGTCTCTGATATTTTAAGATGCTAAAATGAATCAGTTGTCCAAGTTTTCCCATAATATATAATAGTAACTATGAAGCCTGAATTAGCGCGTGGCGGCCATATAAGAGTAACCACGGTGGAGCCGTAGTTTGTGTTCTAAATTACGGGAAAACCTTCGACAACTGATTCATTTTAGCATCTTAAAAGATCAAAGACAGATAGTCTCTGTCGCCTATAGTAAAACAATGTAACGTGGTCCCAACAAGATGGCCGCCGCGAAATATTCCCAGCTTCATTTTTTCGCAGCATCTAAACAATAGTTACTTGATCCAGTCTGCATGAACAAGTGTATATCGAATGCAGTTTTTGACAATTAACCAAAGCCCTTATATTTCTAATTCGCGATAAAATTTAAAGCGAGGAAAATTCTTAACATCCGAATTTAGCTGAATAAATTATACTGTAGCTGAATTTATTATACTGTAGCTGAATTAATTATACTCTAGTTGAATAAATTACACTCTAGCTCAATAAATTATACTCTAGCTGAATAAATTATACCCTAGCTGAATAAATTATATTCTAGCTGAATAAATTATAATCTAGATGAATAAATTATATTCTAGCTGAATAAATTATACTCTAGCTGAATAAATTATATTCTAGCTGAATAAATTATAATCTAGATGAATAAATTATACTCTAGCTGAATTAGTAGTTTTTAAACGGGCCAATAAGATTATAGAACCGACCTTCCATCGTGGAGACAAAATGGCCTGAGTACGAGGTTTCATCAAGTTGTAATTGAAGTTCAACATCAGATCGTTTCTTTTAAAATCTTTTGTCGTTTTCCTCACAGCTATATATCCAGAGACTGCGGCCACTCTTGGATTTTGTCGTGGAGAAGCTGTTTATTCACGAGACTGTGTACATACGGTGAGTTTTATATTTTTGTAGACGCTGATTGGTCTACGCTACTTGCTGTCTCATGGTCGATAGATATATGGAGTAGTGTACGTTACAACGAATCGGTTGTATTTCTTTTTATTTTAGCTTCACACTCGAGAACTATGGATGAAAGAGGCCATGGTCGTGAAAGTAAGTGTCGATATTTGTCATAGTTTTCGCTTTACTATTTCCTGCCTTGCTGCCTCTATAACCCCTCCATAACCCCCTCTCTATACCTCACTCCCTGATTCTGTTTCGACAACACTTTCCTCCTCCTAATTCCCTCTCTTCCCATCTCCCTTCCTAATTCTCTATTTCCCTCTCTTCCCCTCTCTTCCCATCTCATCCCTCCCTCTCTCTTCCCATCTATCTCCCTAACTCCCCACTCCCTAACTCCCCACTCCCTAACTCACACACCGATTCTCGTCCCCAAGCACTCGCCCTGCCTCCTCTTCGCTAACTCAATCTTTCCCCATCTCCCTTCCTAACTCCCTCTTCCCCACCCCCTTCCTAACATCCTTCTCCATAACTCTCTCCCTGTTTCTATTCACCCAACGACCAACACTCCCTAACTCCTCTTCACTAGCTCCCTCTCTCCCCCCATCTCCCTCTCTCCCCATCTCCCTCTCTTCCCATCTCCCTCTCTCCCCATCTCCCTCTCTCCCTCTCTTCCCATCTCCCTCTCTTCCCATCTCCCTCTCTCCCCATCTCCCTCTCTCCCTCTCTCCCCATCTCCCTCTCTCCCTATCTCCCTCCCTAACATCCATCTTCCAGGGATGTCTTGCCCCAACATTCTCTGCCTCCTCTTCGCTAACTCCCTCCTCTTCGCTAACTCCCTCTCTCCCCTAACTCCCTCTCTCCCCATCTCCTTTCCTAACTACCTCCCTGATTCTCTTCCCCCAACACTCTCCCTAACTAGCATTATAAAAATTATGATGCTACGCATGCAGTGTGAAACATAATTAGAAAATACAATAAAAGGTGGTAAACTACCACACACGTTAACGTCATAAACGCGCTGTAAAAGGTTGGTGTACTTCGGAAGTCGTGTTAGTTATTCGTTACTTGTTGGGCAGTTTAATATACCACCTTTACTATATTTCCTACTTACTCTCTCTCCCTTACCCCTACTCTAACTCCCTCTCCCTAACCCTCATTAACTCCACAACGTCCTTCCCTTTCTCCGCCCTTCCGTTTCCTTCCATCACCCATTCCCTTTGTTGTCTATCGACCTTCTACTCCATTTCCCTCCCCTAATCTTATTGCATTCTGTCTCTCCATTCCTCTTCGTCAGAGCGGCGAGAAATTTTACAAAATTGTCAAAGGAAGAAAAAGTAAAGTAAGTTTTACAAAAAAGTAACTGTATCCCAGAGGACGCCAAAAATAGCTGATAAGCTCTTTTTATAGTTTTTGATTTGGTCCATTGGTTTCGGAGATTTCTTTCTTTAAACATTGCTGTTTGTTTTATTGTTATTTTTTACTATTGTTAGAGAAAAATGCTTGAGAATGTTGGGGATATTACAGCAGAGTTGTTTGGGAAATGGCAAACCGAAGAGTACGTCCCTCCGCCAGTGATTGACGTAAGTGAAAGGTCCTATTTGTTTGTTTTTACTACAGCAAAGTCAAAAGGTAGTAACGAAATATTGATATTTTGAGCGGAGCTCTTCATCTCGTCTTACCCTGATAAGGGCTCCGCTCGAAACGTGAGAGAGACACAGCGAGACACAGAAAGACACAGAGAGACAACGAGAGACACTGGGAGACACTGGGAGACACAGAGAGACACAGAGAGACACAGAGAGACACAGAGAGACACAGATAGACACAGAGAGACACAGAGAGACACAGATAGACACAGAGAGACAGACACGGAGAGACACAGAGAGACACACAGAGACACACAGAGACACCCATAGACACAGAGAGACACATAGTGCTAGATATTCGTTGAAATTGGAGGTAGGTGCCGTAGGTAGCAAGCTTGCCATAGCCATCGAGCTAAGCAATGAGTAAGCAATTGAGCAATCCAGCCAATCCTGGGTTCTGGATAAGATTGGAAGCAGTAAGAGGTCACCATGACAACTCTGCCAAGGCAGACCTCCCGGCACCTGTCACACTGAAAAAACTCAGTGGAATAGTAAATATTATATAGTACATGTCTATATAAAAGATTATACTCACCTGAAAAAAGGGGAGGGTTGGGTACGGGTGAAGCAAGCAAGCAATCACTGCTGAGAGCTATATAGCAATCAAACGTTTAGCAATGCTAGCAACTAGCAAGCAAGAGCAACCAACGAGCAGCAATGTGGCAATGCTGTAGCGACGTGCTCGCAAGCGTGAGTGACCCTCGTGCGCGCCCTGTGACTTCTTAATAACTTGGGACTCCCCAAGAACTATGAAGGAGAAGACCGCTGGCTAACTACATCTGCAGTTAACTTTGCCTAAATAAATTTAACCACATTAAAAATCTTGGCAGTTCACCACCTTTTCACTTTTCTATATATCCAAAACACTGCCTATACGCAGCACCAGTGGCGTACTGTGACCATTTTGGATGGCGGGTGTATCGTCTTAGTTTTACCGACGAACACGTGGGCGCAGATTTTCTTCCATTGCCTTGTACGTACCGGTAACAGTCACCTTCACTCGGCGCTCCTTCGAAGAAAAGTACCTGGATACTAGGTTGGATCGGAAATCGGGAAAAGGGGAGTTTGAAAGCTCAGGAATATTAATTTAACATTAACCCATGCAATTAAATCGAATTTTATACAACCGACAAAGTTTAAACAGTCGATCAAGTCAATTTTACCAACGATCTAATATGACGAACAGTTTACCGACAGCCTTAACTATTACAAGGTTTTCCCAACTTCCGGTCTGACCACGATGCCAGGCTTTACCGACCGACTCCGCGTTTTACCGACCAATTCAGTGTAAAGTGGGGGTGTCACCCCCCCCCCCCCCCGCCCCACACACACACACACACACACACACACATACACACCCCGTACGGTACGCCCCTGCGCAGCACTCCAGCCAAAATAGGGGATACTCCAGCCAAAATACAAATGTAGTTCATATGAAAGATCTTACCGACTTTAGTTTAAGTTTCAGCATTCCTATCAATTTAGTTAAGAAATTTAGTTAAAACGACCTTAAATCGTAGGCCCTCGGAATCCCTATATGAGTTTGGTTCTCCGTTCACCTCAGAGTGATAAACTGAACAGTCGAATGCTTAAAACATGAGCCTCTAGCTCGGATAAATTGGGAAACTTTATCTTGCGTGATCGACTCTAATAAATCATACTCAAGAAGATAGAACGAATAAAGTTATTGATTATTGAAGATATCGCTAGTTGAAGTTGCAGAGTTTGTCCAATTTCGACCCCATATTTGTTTCTCATATATGACGTCTCTGAGTGATTCTATCTCGTATTATGCCTATAAGAAGCTGCTCTACTTTCCTGCAATCATGAGGAACTAAATAGTTTATTTCGACTAATTTTCGTCCAAAGAGCTCACAACTCCACTGCCGATAAAGAATCACTCAATGACGTCATATTTTCTAAACAAATATGGCGTCAAAATCCTCAAATTTTCAACTTCAACTAGCCATATCTTCTTTACTAAATTGATAGGAATGCTGAAACTTTGGAAATAAACTAAAGTCAGTAAGATCTTTCATATGAACTACATTTGTATTTTGACTGGTGTATCCCTTTAATCACATGCGCTCAAATATTTATAGCCAAGCTGCAAGTCCCATTTAATGTGTTCTGATAAAGATATACAGACATATCTAGAGACTGCTGAATTAGTAGTACGTATGTCGCACATACGAACTAGTACACAACGTAGCCTTCGTTCTGCCATCTGAGTTCTGGTAGCTCAATGGTTAGAGCGTCTAACCGGAGATCATGAAGGTTGCGGGTTCGATTCCCGTCTGGGGCTAAGAAACATTTTCTGAGTTTGCATTGAAGCTTGAATAGCAAACAATTTACTATATTGAAATAACCAAGCTGCAAGTCACATTTAATATAATTGACTAAAAGCCATGTTTTTAGTAGTTGCATAGCGGGCTAGCCTGCAAGTAAAGCGGAATATTCTAAGGATTTGTGGTGAAGGAAATGTTGGAATATATACATTTTAAGACCAAACCTGGACCAGTTGCGAAAAATGCAACTTCAAGGCCTTCCGGCTGGAATTAAACCTGCGACCCTGCGATGCTAGTGCAGTGCTCTGACCACTGAGCTACCGAGGCCGTTGCCTAGAGCCTAGTCACGAGTTCTGTATTCTGTTCACGAGTTACATATCGACATTGCTACATCCCTATGCTTCAATATGTGTTACAATACTGTGTGGTACGCCAAAGTTACAGCAGCACTAATTGCCGTAACCTTTGCTAGCCAATCAGGAACTGACATTTTTCAGAGCGTATACCCTATTTAGTACTTTTATATTTATTTTCTAACGACAGGGCAAGATTCCCAGAAACGAATATGGCAATGTTGAATTGTTTAAGCCAAGTATGTTGCCGCTTGGCACGTGTCACATTCAAGGTGCGTCATGTAAATATTTCTTTCATATTACTGTTTTTTTCTATACGTCAGTGACATGTAGTTTTTCCCTACTCAGTTCCAGGTATTCATCGTCTTGCTCGAAAACTCGAAATTGATGCTGTCCAAGCAGTCGTTGGGTTTGAATTTCACGCTGGATTCTCACATCCTGTGTAAGTTGCTGAAAGCTAATGTATTAACATATGCATTTCAATTACTACATGTGAAAATAATCCTTGGTTATGAACTGCCTTTTTATTCCGAAAGTAATATAATAGGTACGTGTGTTATGTATTCAGATACGCTAATTCCAAATCTGTTTTCAGAATTGAAAACGATTAAATATTGATCGAGATAACGTTCAAAGTATATACGACGAAGCGGCCGGGCCGGCTGGCTGCCGACATAACCCGTTTAAGTACATAACCCGTTTTTACGAAGGGTATACACGTTTGCGTACTGAATTGAAAAAATGGAAAACTATACATCTTCATTGGCAGTCTAGTCATAAGGATTATTATCATTATCATGAACCTGCGAATCCTAAACCTTTCCCAAATATTTTCCCAAATAAACAAGACCATTAAAGTTCGAACATTGTAAAGTTAAAGCTCTCGTCGGCTATATACGACATTTCTCCCCAGTGGGAAATGTCGTGTGGCCATTCTGATTGGTTGACTTTTTCCCGCCAAGACACTCAGTTTATCGCGAAGTCTCTCTTTCAAGACTTTCAAGGTTTACTGATTTTCTTTCTGAACAAGCACTCAAAGAACAAGTTAAGGGAAATTTTAATGAGCCAGGTAACGTTTCGAGAGAAAGCCCCGGGCATGAGTATAAGATAATAATAGGGATAAGAAATCTTTTAAATTTACTCCTGCTTATTAGTTGTTTTCTGTCGGTCTTTTCAGTATCGATGGCGTAGTGGTTTGCGAGGAAAATAAAGATGTCTTATTGGATGCTTGGAATAACGAGCAAAAGGAAAAAATAAAAAGAGAAGAAGAGGTATTCATAAATCTTTAATGTTTGTGATATTTATGCTCTGTCTGTTTTGCTTTTTGCTTCTTGTACGCTGAATTGTCTTCACTCGTTTCTTTACGCTGAATTGCAATGGCATTTCACTCCAACTTATATGGTCTTCACTCGTTTCTTTAATGTTTGTGATATTTATGCTCTATCGGTTTAGCTTTTTGCTTCTTGTACGCATGAGGCCCGCACAAAGATTAAAGTGGGCCCGGGTTTGGTAGATAATTGGGGGCCCCCTTGGAAAAATTTTGCATGCCATTTTACGGATGAATCGGATATCAAGGATATTTCAAGTGAAAATGTTTCAGTTTTACATGTGAAATGACAACGCAAATTTTCGTAAGGACGTAAAAGATGTACAAAATAAGGACAAAATAAATAATCATTAACAAAGAGAAGCAGAAAATATTGTTTGATAATTTCAACTACGACCTCTTGGCTACCGTCTACCGATTAAATTAACAATATAATTAAGGGGCCCCTCTCGAGCTGGGGGCACGGGGAAAATTGCCCCAGAATTTCAATGTAATTTCACTCCAACTTATATGGTCTTCACTCGTTTCTTTACGCTGAATTACAATGGCATTTCACTCCAACACTCGCTAGAGGCCTGTTTGGTTGGAATTAGACATTAAAATATGGGACTTCATAAAATGTCTGGGTACTAGGTGAGATCACTGAACTCTATATAACTGGTATTCTGATGGCTGTAAGGGAGATATTTTGAATGTCAGTTTCAGGCCCTATGGTATACGTTTACACACTGCGATTTATCGGGCCGATCGGGTAGTGGTTGGTGGAGTGATAAACACACTGCAATTTGGCTTCCAACTTACAAGGCTCGGGTTGTAAATTGATAGATCAATTAACCACGGGCTTCCAGTACTTTTTCTCAACTATAAAGTGGTACCGTTGTTTTTAGAAACGCGAGAAGAGGGTGCTGGGTAATTGGAGACATCTGGTAAGGAGTTTACGTATCAGAGAAAGACTAAAGAGAAAATACAACATGGAGGTGGGTGACTTGCACTAACTGCTTCATTTTTATTGAGTAAATTGTAAAAAATATAAACTACTATTAAGTCTGAAACGTTTTTAGCTCCCCCTCTAGGTAAATTATGAACGCTCCCTTATCTTTGAAAACCTTAGTGATTCAAAATTTTTTTCAATATTTGTTTTTCACGGGAAATTTATAAAACCTGGTTTTGACTTGAGTTGTGGACGTTTTCAGACCGGCAAGCAGTGAAACTCTCAAGACGAACCCCTAAAGAATGGTCTTTGCTCAAAACATTACACCTTCTATTTCTGCAGCACACCAACCTTTTTAGGTAGAGCAGCGGAATCGAAACCACACACATTTTTTATTGGAAACACCGAGAAATAAACAATGTGCTGGAACATCAGCATTTCTTTTCTTTAAAGTTATTCATTTAAAAGCACAGGAAATAAATGCCTAACGATATACAGTGGAACCCCGTTAATACGGTCACCAACGTGCCATAATAATTTGGCCATATTAACAGGGTGGCCGTAAGGCGGGGTTCCACTGCAGTGTAAAATTGAAGCGAGATGTACTACAGCGAAGACGTAAAGGTAAACGGCATCATCTGAAAGAAGCAAGACGAAAGAAGCGTTAAAAACAGACAGGAAAAAGAACCATGAATTCCTTATTAAGCTCGTTTGCTCAGTCTTTTTCTCGGTCTTATTTTGTTGTGGTTGCCGGTATCGAAAGAAAAACAAATGCTACTTATTTTCTCTAGGACGAGCCGGATGTAGCACAGGAGGAAAAGGAGGTAAAACAGAATTCCGATGAAACAGAAGACGTGACGGATATATGTCTGTCATGGCCATTGAACAGACAAGGTAAGAGTACTTAGAGTTTCATCATGCATGTTCCATTCACTTCGAGACAATTGGCAACGCCGAACGCGAATTGGAAACGCGACGCGTTTTTTCAGTTTTTGGAAGCGAATAAAATTTTCTGTGCAACAAAATTTTACCATATTACTTATTGAATTCCTCTGAGCCCAATATTACAAAATATTTAAGTCGAGAATTCAATATTAGGTGAGACCGAATGTCGAGCCTAATATTGCAAATCGAGACTTAAATATTTTGTAATATTGGGCGAAGATGAATCCAATAGGTGTTTTATTATATCGAACAAAATATCTTAACACAAAGATGTTTCTTCGCACGTAAACAGTCAAAAGGTTACTGTCCAATATGTTGCTGTCCTACATCGTAAAATATTGGACTGTCACGTGATGCTAATAGGGACAATTGATTGGACAATTATATGTGAGGGTATAACAATGTAAGATATACACCATGTAAAATAGATACAACAAGGTGTACAACTGTACTATTTCAAAACGTTAATGCAGGGACGATTTTATTCGTCTCCGGAAGACGGAAAAATGCATTTGTAGCTCATTTTATATTGTAGCTGTATTTCAATATGGTAACTCAGCTAGCTAGCCGCTCTGTGTACTGCACTATAAAATCGTGGCTTCGACTTGCTGAAATGTTTTAATATGCCATTTTGGTTATATAATATTGTATGTAACCATTTTTCGCGAGGCAGTTTTTTCCTCTACTTAATTTCTGTTATTTTGTTTTAATCCCCACGCCCGGCGCCGAAGGGCGAAGGTGATAATCTCATCGCGGCAGAGATCCATTTCTCACCAAAGGTTTCTGTGTGTGTGTCTGTGTGTGTGTCTCTGTGTGTGTATCTCTGTGTGTGTGTCTGTAAATATATAAAATGGTGGGAACAACCGGTATATAGTTATTGTGTATACTGTCTGTCTGTCTGTCTGTCTGTCTGTCTGTCTGTCTGTCTGTCTGTCTGTCTGTCTGTCTGTCTGTCTGTCTGTCTGTCTGTCTGTCTGTCTGTATTTCTGTCTGTCTGTATTTCTGTCTGTCTGTCTGTCTGTCTGTCTGTCTGTCTGTCTGTCTGTCTGTCTGTCTGTCTGTCTGTCTGTCTGTCTGTCTGTCTGTCTGTCTGTCTGTCTGTCTGTCTGTCTGTCTGTCTGTCTGTCTGTCTGTCTGTCTGTCTGTATATAAAATGGTTGGAACAACCAGTATAGTTCTTTATATATATATATAGCTACGTATTTCTAGTAATTTCTTAAACTTTACTTTGGTTACGGTAGAGGGGAAGAGCACCAGAGCGGACAACGGTCACTGTCACGTGTTTCTCGAGGCCAATCACCATCAAGATCCAATCACCGGAGAGTGGAACAAAATTTGTTCATGTGGACTAAAAGAACCTCTTGAAAAATCTCTCAAAACATGAGTTCATGGATACACCGTGCAGGCGTTGGTGAGAATTGGTCTCATTCCAACAAAAATGCTTCTGCGTTTTCCTCGATTTTCACGACAATGTACAGCATGAGTAATCGACGTATGGAATAGTATTTGCTTCACCCAATATTTTTGACGAAGCGATATCTCAATGGTAGAGATGAAGTAACTAACGGAAAACGAAAACGCCCCATGCAAGGGACTTTTTAATTTGATTTGTCTATTTTGTTGATATTTTTGGTGATTATAACCTCAAATACGATGTTACTGATATAGATGCTACATTCTCTCCCTTACCTTTTACTCACGACGTACCCCAGGCGAGAGCATACCCCGGGCCCTAGGACTGACGTGTGTACGGGCCCCCTTCCTAATTTTGTTTTACGTGAAATATATGAGTAATGGCTTGCAAATAGACCGTGACAGTAGTTATAATACAGTATAATTTTTATTGACACTACAATTATAGCCAGGATTCCAAAGGGCGAGCCCAGTGGATCGGAGTATGAGAAAGGTTGTTATAGTAGGTCTCCCAGGGAAATTTTAAATTTTGAAAGGCCCATATGTGCTTTTGCGGCAATTTCTGGACGAATTTTTGTGGAATTATGCCACTAGATAATTGTTAGCATTGTCCTTTTTGGCGTTTATATCGTGCTTATTATAATCATTGTCAATGTTTACCTATTTTGAAAATATGACACGCAGTTACAGCGTCACAGGTTTACTGAACGTACTAAATGGAAACTAAAGACGAAAAACACCTATTCCAAGATTTGGATATGACGTTTTCCGTACGTTTTATGAGCTATATATGTTGTCTTGTCATCTGCAGGCCCTATAGGCGTTGTTTTAACGTACGATATGATGTATCAACGTAATCACCTTTTACTGCTGCAGAGCTGCCAAGTCTCACGGTTTCCCCGTGAGTCTCCAGGTTTTTGCACTAACCTCCAGGTCTCACGGGAGATCTGAAAAATCTCACGGTATTCAAGCAAAATGGCAAGCAAATTGGCTATATCTTACCAAGGTTGCACAAGCTGTGCTAGTCCTGCCACACTCCAATGCATCAGAGGAAAGAGTCTTCAGTATGATTACAAAAAAACAAGACCAATTGACAATTTCAGGCCTAGTCTGAAACTTGATGGCACTCTTTCCTCTATTTTAAAACTTAAAGTGCACATGATCCCAAAAATGATAATGCTATATTTGAAAGAGCACTTAAAAATAATGAAGAATGGCTTTAACAATTCTTCGATATCTATTTTCGTTTTCGATCTATTCAGTTATATGTGATATATTAATGAGGCACATGATGACGTCAAAGCAGGCAAGCAACATTGTGGCAATTCTAAAATTCGTGCATATCTTCAAAGTTATCCAATGAAATTACTTGATGCTTTGCTGGTTCATGTTGTGTTGTAACCATAGTAACAGATTAGCTTCCAAACCTCTCCGTTACCATACATAATTCTTCATTTTCTTCCATTGCAAGCACAGTTTTCGATTTCAAACTTCGGTATTGGATTGGAAAAGCTATTGAAAAAGATATTGAGAACTGCCAATTTCAACATGTTCTGCACATGAGAGAAAACAAATTATCTTGTATTAGAAACTAAGAGGTCTGAAAGCTAATCTGTTACTATGGTGATAACATAACTTGAACCATGTTCTTTAGTTTGGTAGTATGCATCCACGTGCAAAGTTTCAAGTAATTTTATTGGATAACTTTGAAGATATACACGAATTTTAGAATTGCAACAATGTTGTTTGCCTGCTTTGACGTCATCACGTGCCTCATTAACATATCACATATAACTGAATAGATCGAGAACGAAAATAGATATCGAAGAATTGTTAAAGCCATTCTTCATCTTTCAAATATAGCATTATCAATTTTGGGGTCAGTTGCACTTTAAATCATGTCATGCATCTCCTAAAAACTGCCAAGAAAGCTACTTGGGAGTACAACAAGCAACACTCAAAATGAAGATTTGCTTGAACTGTTAGCTTAGCTCAGCTAATCAATAACTAAAAGTTAACTATCCGTATTTAATCGGAATGGTCACGATCTGGATCACACAATTGAAGTGCAATGATTCCCGCAATGAAAAAGTAAAACAAAACTTCTTTTGACTTTCTTCACTGTTGATTAAAATGCGCCCAAAACAAGTCTGATTTTCTTGTAGTACTTACTCTACATCTAATATCATCAACTTTGAGGCCCAAAACTGCCCCTTCCCACACATTTCCCACACCTTTATAAATGGGCTCCTACCCCTGGACCCTCGGCCAGTCATCACAACTTGGCAGCTCTGCTGCTGAATCTTAAATTAGAAATGAGTTAATAATAGTCCGTATTGCCGCAGTTCTCCAGAAGTTGACGCTGTACTGAACATGTGAAAATGCTCTTAGATATAGTTTATAGAACAAGAACGGCATTTAGATATATTTTCTTGCAAATCATTCAGTTTCCAATCAATTTTCATTCGATTAATACTTTAAAAGGTTAACATTTCACAATGGCATTGACAAATGACCGAACCAGACGATCGCACATTTTGTAGTCTGTCAAAATAACCGGATTATTTCGGATCGGATTGGCCAATAGTTTTCGTGTTTGGATACTGTGATCCAAACACGCGGGAAGTTGCGAGACTGGAAGTTGCGAGACCGCTAGCTTTTCGAAAGTCGAGCAACTTTCCAAATGTTTGGATCACAGTGATGGCTCGTTTCGGGCAGTGAGAAGACCCTGGGTACGACTGAAACGGTTTATATCCGGTTTTCTTGTTTTCTGTGATTATTAAAAAAAGTAGCAAATTCCAGGAAAGGGCGCCTATCTATCAAAGACTCGATTAACCTTGTGACAATCAATTAAGGAAGATGAGTTTTTCTTGAGTGCGAATTACGTACAATAATACTGGTCAGGAACGTTTGTGTTTGTGTGGCTTAGTCCTGAGTCATGGACCAACCGGAGGACGAACCAAATCAAGACGATAACCCCACCATAATTTTGGCGGTCGAAGTCGAACGGTTGTTTGAGAGTATCTTTGAAGATGCCATGGAAGCCTTCCGAGCTCCTCTTGAGGTTCTCAAAAAAAATGAACACGAGATTGCCTGGAGAGAAGAAAATGAACTTCATGAAAAGACGATGATTTTTGCAAAGAAGTTCATTTCTGATGTAACGGAAAAGTTTCGTTCCAACTACAGCGAAGTAGCTCCACAAATACAAGGAAGTGCCTGCGACGAATTTGCAAAGTTTTTCACTAAAAAACTGCAAGAAAGCTCTTTTGGCAAAGATAGCTTGTTCGTATACTCATTTCGGGAAGCAAATAAAGAATTTTCACGCAAGATCTCGAAGTTGAAAGAAAGGTTAGAAAAGGTGGAACTAAAAGGGCCAAAGACGAAATCAGACATCGAAGAAATGATTTCGCAAACAGAATTATCCGATCCTATTCATCTCCATCATGCGTTACTTTGCTGCAGAGTTGCTTACGACTGTGAAGATCCAAAGCATCCTGAAAGAAGTTTGGAAGAATTGGGTGAAAAGCATTTACTTGGCGAATTGATGGTTTCGTATGAAAATGAGAGTGTGCCAAGATATGTAATGGCTCGCTGTGGAGATGTTCTTTATGTAACATTCCGTGGGTTACCACATTTGACGTTTGCAGGATGTGTTGTGGAGACGCCGGAGAGAGATTGGCGAGGTGAAATTTCTTCAGGTATGTCATCATGTTTTATGTGATTTTATCTATGTATCATCTGTCATGTAAAAGTGTATTTGTACGTCAGATTTTATAGACAAAAATAAACAATTTTGTCTATAAAAAAACCCTTGACCTTGAATGAGGGGGCCGGAGATAAGACCCTGGGAACGAGGTTGGAATGGTAGACTGGGCAATTGTTCTAGTGCATTTCAATGTTAATGTTTAAACTGCCAGTTTGAAAGTGCACAAAGCATGACCTGCAAAGATGTAATCCAAGCTGCGATCCTGAATATATCAACTTGGAGTTGATTTATTAAGCAAAAAAGTTTGTGCGTATTTGTTTGATAAAGGCTCGTGCTTCTCATATAATCGTCTGAGTCGTTTCAAAAAGTGCGAAGACGATTGGAACGAGTATAGTGTGAGAACCTTGGTTGAAGGAAGGAATGTTGTGAAAACGGAGCAAAATTTGTTGTTTATTTTGTATTCGGACAAGTGCGTACAAGTATTTGTGGATTTAGGGGTATTTTTATTTAATGTTGGAATGAACATTTTGCTGAAAATATTTCTTGTAGTCAAATGTTCAGAAGTCAAATGTTGTTTAGTAAAGACCGGCGTTTTAGACTTTCCAAGATATTTCTATAGATATTCCAAGACCTTTCTAGACTATTTCAGACGTTTGTAGACCTTTCGAGACCTGGCGCTTTCTCGATATCTTAACAAACCCTAACCCAACCCTAATCCTAACCAATCCTAACCCAAATCCTAACCCTAAAACTGACTTGGGTTGATGCTATAATAATTTCCAGAAGAAATCCATAACCCCCCACCCCCCACCCCCCCCCCCCCCCATGGAAGGCAATTTGTCTAGTGGAAATGATGTTTCATCAGGAACTAAAGGTACCCTACCCCCTGGAATTTCCTTTTTACAGTCAAACATTGACCCCCCACCACCCCTGGAATTTCCGAATCTTCAATGTAATTTAAAATGTGAGTAGCATTATAGCATGAGATTAGCAGCAAAACATCTTAAATTGCAGTGTACTAATGTAAAAGAATAGGGTTCTTTCTGCATAGATACACCATGGATAGTAAAAGAACTGGATAGGAAACCAGCTGACATGAGCAAAAAAACCTAGTTGCAATCCGTGACGTCACATCAAAACATCCGGTCCGGTCGATATTATTGCGCCAAACGTATTGCGCCATAAAACGTTAAATGGACGTTGAAAAGCATGCTCCAGTTTTGTCCTATCCCAATCTAATGACACTTTCATTGAACAGAGGTGGTCTTTCGATAGTGAATTTGTTAACTTTTGATTTTTTGTTGTCTTGAAATATCCATTCGACCATTTCTTTATAACTTAGCTAATTTTAGAAGCAGCACTAGGAAATCTGATAGAGAGTTGCTTGAGCAATTTAATAATCGACAATACCCCAAAATTGTAGGAAATCTTCGCATATTCTTCCTTCCTTTGTTCTAAAGTATGTTTCTTCTTAAATTATTTTTTGATTTATTTTATCGTGCAAGGAAATGGGCCTATCTTAAAGTGTATAAAGAACACAAGAAATTTTCAGAAACATTATCTCGTGTTAATGATAAGTCTGTCAATATACACCGCAAAGATAGCATCAGAAAGGCATTAATATGTAATGTTAGCCTGAAACAATAAAATGTGAATATAAGGATATAATTTATTTATTTATTTACAATAATTGTAAAAATAATTGTTTCTTAATACAATACCTGTCTCTCCATTGTCACATTCTTTGACTTATTGTATCAACATAATATTGATAGAAAAAATCAATTTCATTTTCAAATATTAACTTTCCAACACATTTCATAAATGGTTCTTTTATTTAGAAGAATTAATTCACAGAATTTGCAATAGGCAAATAATTTACTATAAATTTTGCTATAAATAATTTTACTACTGCACCAGAAACATTAATAAATTAAACAGTAACTATAATTATAATTATAACAGTTACTATAGTTATAATTAAGTAATAGCTACAATTGAGTTTGATTAGTGATTAATGCCATTAGTGATTAAGCCCATTGACTTTTACTAAACCTCCCATTAGGCTTGATGGACATTTAATCACTAATCAACCTCAATGCCATGCCATCGCTTTATAATATTACGGTTACCAAGGAAGAACGAGAATGCAAGAGATGGGAACAATGAAAACTGAGGTGACCGTGATATTACTTCCTACAGTAATAATTATAATTATATACTTGTCATGTCAGTACTTTTACTATACACATGATAATTTTGATAAATTTGGAAACTATTGAGCAGATCAAATTCATACTGTAGAAGTAACATGCATTATCAGTCACTTCTACAGTATGAATTTGATCTAGATCAATGATCTAGATCAAAGCTGCTCAATAGTTTCCAAATTTATCAAAATTATCATGTGTATAGTAAAAATACTGACATGACAAGTGTATAATTATAATTATTACTGTAGGAAGTAATATCACGGTCACCTCGGTTTTCATTGTTCCCACACATACATTGATTTAATCTTGAAATAACCCGATGCCTAAAGATGAGGTACGATTAGTAACTAATCATACACTGTACGTAATATTTTATGCATGTACCAAGGAAGAACTAGAATGCAAGAGAAGGCAACCGTAATATTACATTCTTTCTTCAGCAGAAAACAAACATGCATTATCAGTAATTATGAATTAAGTTCCACTGATTGCTCAGGGCATTATCATTTTCCAATGAAGTAAAAATATGAGTGAAATTTTAAGGTAAATTTAGTTGATTAAGGCTGCGTTTACACTGGCGAGTTTTGGTACGATTTTTCTCCTCCTGGTGCATACGATCGAGTGGATTCATGACTTACAAACCTATCGGACC
The DNA here is from genome assembly GCA_035772405.1 of Chrysogorgia sp. JL179-B06. NCBI lineage: Eukaryota > Metazoa > Cnidaria > Anthozoa > Scleralcyonacea > Chrysogorgiidae > Chrysogorgia > Chrysogorgia sp. JL179-B06. The sequence goes on along the minus strand of JAYKKM010000450.1, from coordinate 2,266,462 downwards.
CTTTGTGCAAAGCTATGGATGGTTTGCAGTCGATCCCTTGAAACGCAGAACACAAAGGTTTGTTTGATGGACATGTTGATACCACAAACAAAAGAAGTAAATGAATTATTTGGTGTATACTTTCATGAGTCATCCACTCAATTGCATGCCCTAAAATGAGAAAAATCGTACCAAAACTCGCCAGTGTAAACGCAGCCTCAGTCTCTGCATGATTGTCATCTGGGACTGGTTTCTTGTAACTGCAGGTATTAGACGATTTCTTATATCGCCTATGGGTGAATTTTCTTATTCTTCCTAACTTACCCATAATATGTATCTAAAATTTCACAAAAAAGATAAAGAAAACATTGCAAAGGCACAAATAATTCATGAAAAAAAATAAATTTAAAAACAAGCTTAGTGCTTGCAATTAAGAAATAAAAAACGTGTCGCGTGTGATTATCGAGTTATAATGGCACGAGATCGTTATAATACGAGGCGATATAGCCGAGTGTTTTACTAGCTTCTCGAGTGCCATTATAACTTGATAATCACAGAAGACAAAGTTTTTTATTTCTTTTTATATAAAATAACACCATTAAATTAACAATAAAGCCATGAAAAATGTAGATTTACCTGTTATAAGAGACGTTGCTAGCACATAGCAACGCACATTGCTAGGAAGCCTTTGATGAAAACACGTCATCTGTTGCAGTTAAAACATTCTGTTGTGTTTATAGTATCTTGATTAGCTTTATATCCAGGTGTTCTTTGACTTTCTTTTGTGATTTAAACTGCTTAAAATCCGTCAAAAACGACAAAATCTACGCGAGGAACACGTCAGCTTATGCTTTATTGAGTTTTATACAATAACCTGTTTACTACGCGCGTTCTCATTGGTTGTTGCCCATGATCTATAAAGGACAGATGCACGGATCACGTCAGCTCACGCCATATCACGCCATATCACGTCAGTCGACTGCTTTTATCTTTTTTCATGCCCCAGAAAGTGGCAAAGAGCTAATAAGCCTTTTGAATGGTTTGTTTTCAATTTTTATTGTATAAAACAAATAGATTCCATTTTGCCGTTGTCTGTTCAGTTATAGATGCACAGAGGACGTCAACGTGGTAAGAACATCAGTGACCCACTCGACTGCGTCTCGTGGGCCACTTTTTTGTTCTCACCACGTTCTGACGTCATCTGTGCATCTATAACTGAACAGACAACGGCAAAATGGAATCTATTTGTTAAATAATGCACGATTTTTGAGTTCAGTAACCAATCAGATGGCGTGTACTCGCTCATTTACTTCCGTTTTACTTCCGTTATTTACTTCGGTTACCTAGCTGTTAACCTTGGTTATTGCATAAGCGACAATAAAAGGAAATATCTAATTATCAAAGGATACCATGGATAAAAATACACGGATTAAATATTTAAAATATGCGTCCCAATTTTTGCAAAATACGGAAGAAATTAAACGAAACAGATCACCATTTGGGGACGCAAATTTCTCCGTAATAAAATGACAATAATGTAAACAAAGACAATCTAATGCTAACCTTGAGAGTTGTTGCATGGCTTAGGCGGGTTCATTTGGGCCATAAATCAGTATAAAAGAACTAAAAACATAAACAAAGATGTCGTTAAGGAAAAACACGAAAAGGTCAAAGAAAATCCAAGTCAAAATCATAGGGAAAGCAATAATACTTACGCCATCAATCGCCATCGCTGACATCACAATTTGCAACTTTTTGCAACATCACAATTGGTCTCTGGTTTCAACATTAATTTCTCCAGCTAAAAAACTGGCGTTTAGCCAATCAGCGACCGTAAACACCATAGACGGATTTTCTGGGGGGGTGCCACCCCCCCCCAAATATCAGTTTTCACCCCCCCCCAAACAAACTGTTCACCCCTCCAAAAAAAATTTTCAACCCCCCCCAATTTTCGGCATAATAACTAAATAGTCCACTCGAACGTGCAGAGTGTTGATGATAAAAAATAAACGTAACACTCTGAAACTAATCGCTCCTGGTTTATTGGAGCAATATAAAGCTTTAAAACTCTATTACCTCAGCTTAGATCATCCTTCGCATAGCCCTTTGCTTTTGAAGTTGATAATAAGTATTGCTTTACAAAGTTTACCACAAAATATAACGTAAAGAAACGAGAAAATTAAAGAATTCTTAACGATACAATCTCCTCTCGTAATGGCGGATTATAGCAACCGAGCGATTTCCGACAATTTCCGACACGTTTTTGTTATGAGCAAAGAAGATGCGCACAAGGCAGACTTCGACCTTTGCCTATGGTCATTTGGTCAATGAAAATCATGCGCGTTTTAAGTAACCCTCGACGTAACCCGTGGTTTAAGCCGTTTAACACTTGTAAAATTTATGAATTTCAATTGCCAATAGATATTTTCGATTTTTCGTAGCCTCATGAAATTTCTCCTCTGAATAGAGATTTTTACTAGCTTTTTATGCGGGATCGAATGATGTTGTACTCGCCTCACAATATAGCTGATAACCAAGAGACGCTTTGAGAATTGAGACTGCATTTAAGATAAAGTAAAAAATGGACGAAAACTTGATTATTGATCTTAGAAACCTTTTGAAGGTCTTTAGAATTAGTATTCGTCTATTCGAGTAGCGCGCCATAAATTGTACTCGGATTCAAACAACAGTACAACACAATGATTTTATAAAAGTAAACCACTAAACCCGTATTTTGTGTTGGCTTTACACTTTACAGGTTCATTTAATTTTAACTCTCTCAACGGAAATGCCAAATTCATTGATTTGACAACAATCAAGATTTCTAGCCTCGTTTTTTGCGAGGCTAGAAATCTTGATTTTTTCAAATTTTTCCTGGGGTACTTTGTTTTCTACTCTCTAGCCTCCTTCTCGCAGCTCTACCCCTAGAGTGAGTTAGCTCTACCCGCTAACGTGGTGATTCGTCGCCAATGAGTCAAATCAAAGATTTAATAGTCGCATTGACGACTATTGGTAGCAATTATGGGCCGTAATATCTAAAATATAAAGACTACGACACAGCAAAACATGTTCTATCTTGTTGCACTGCGTTAAATGTACAATGGAACTACACATTTCGGTTGCTCATCGAGAAAGGGGCGTCTAAGACCTTTTCAAATTAAGCTCACCTGGGAGACCTTTTCGAGACTTTTACCTTAGGTGGTCATAAGATCTTTTTAGACCTTTTGAAGACATTTTTCTAGACTGTTATAAGGGTCGTAGTGTTGTAAGGGTTCACTTAGCCTATGTGACTATAACCTCTGACATGGGAGAAATTAAAACCCTGTTAAACTGCATATTTATTCATGATGTGATTTATCTATTGCAGGTGGTATTGAGCAAGCTAGGAAAATTCCATTGGGTTATTTTGCTCGAGAAATTCTTGAAGAAAGGCGAATTATCTTTTCAGGTATGTAATTCTTGCAAGTTGTTTTTCGAAAGAGTATATATATATATATATATATATTAAAATTGCAGCCTGAGGAAGATTCATAATAAAAGTTTTAATGTTAATTTACACTGACTATTAAAAACGTATAACAACGTTAATATTAAAAGTTAAAAAGACGTTTCGGACTTTCGGTCAAAAAACTTAGACCTTCGTCGGTTAAAAATGTTAAAAAGCAAGGACAGCTCTATTATATACAAGTTCAAAATTATGTAAATCAATGTGCTCAGAAAGTGATATGTATAAATATTGGGTATGTCTATATGATCATTGCCTGCATTCGAGTTCCTTTGGGAGTGCCAAGCTTGGAAAAACAATCGTTTATGCCTTATGGTAATTCGCCGCTTTGTCAATGATTGTTGTATTGTCAAAATCCATGTTATGTTTCTGCGTATTTGCATGTTGTGCTATTTTTGAATTCTTGTCTTAATTGTTTACTGCTCTTCTGTGTTCTTTAATTCGTGTGCATATAGTGCTCGGTCAGTTTATCCAATGTAAACAAAACTACAATCCAAGCAATTTATCTGGTATATTACTCCTTTCATTTGCCATAGCTTGAAGTTTGTCTTTCGGCTTTGTAAAACGTTTGCTAATCGTATTAATCGGTTTGTATCCTACCTTCACATTCTCGCGTCGTAATACTTTAGTTATTGTTTCGGAAATACCTTTTACATGCATAACAAAACAAAATTGGATGAAGATTCTTCGGACATTTTATCTTTATCATTGTTGTTCGTCTTTTGTCATTTATAATCACATCTCTTGATGAAATCATATGGTATAGCCATTCTCCCTGAGTACTTTCATAACATGTTTAATTCTTTCCCTGCGTTTCTCAGCTCTGGAGGATGGAATCTTCTCAGCTCTGTCCAAAAGTGTATTAACAACCGATTGTTTATGTGTTGTGGGATGGTGGGAATTATAATCCAAATACTTGTCGGTATGAGTGGGTTTCCGATATATGTCTATTTGTATCTGTCCCTGTTTTCTGGTGGTCATGGTGTCTATAAGAATGGGAGTTGATTGTCCTTTTCTGTTTCAATGGTAAACTCTGTGTGTGGATTAACGGAGTTGATATGATGATGGCATTCCTGTATGTGTTCTGTGTTGATGCATGCATGGCTGTCATCCACAAATCTAAACCACCATTTCGGAGGATTTGGGGCAGATGAAATCGCTATAAATCTTCTATATGTTCCATAACGATGTTGGCTATGGTTGCGCTTATGGGAGAATCCAACAGCACATCCAAATATCTGTTTATAATATTCACCTTTATATGTAAAGAAACTGTTTGTCAATACAAACTCGAGTAGTCTTAAAATGTTAGCGATAGAAATATCAGTCCGGTCGGTTAAATTCTTATCTTCTTGCAAACGGCGTTTTATAACTTGTAGTGCAAGTTCAACAGGGATGGAAGTAAATAATGAAATGACATCAAAAGAAACCATAATTTCGTCTTGGGATATTTCTTTGTTTTTAATTTTCTGAGCAAATTCAACGCTATTCCTTACGGAATATTCGTTGTTGAGCAGAGGCAAAAGGATGGAGACTAGATGCTTTGATAACTTGTAGGTAGGGAAGTTAATACAGCTTGTTATATATATATATATATATATATATATATATGACAAATATTTTGTTTGTCACCCCGAATTATGTTCACTCAACAGCAGAAACGAACTTATATCAACTTGCAGGCATATAAACAAACATTTACTGTGCAACTATTAGCTAATTAATATGCACCGCAACTTCACATAACGTCATACATAATTAATCCGTCTCGTAGATCAATACAATATCAAGTTTCCGCTTTGTAACACCAGTCGCAATACTCACCTGATGAGTGTGGTAAGCTTTATAGCTTTCCATACGAAACAGATCTGTAGTGAAATAAAGTTTAAATGAAGTAACCAAAGTTCGTCTTTTTTGTACTTATATATATATATATATATACAATATTTCTTTGTTTGTAGTTAAGATAAGAGTGCTCAATACTGTGAGTATTCAGCAGAGCAATATAAATTTTCAAACTCGAGAAAAGATTTGAACACCAGAAGCTAGAAAAGATTTGCACACCATTTTTAATGAGCTTGGTTTAAGGATAACGCCGAACGGCAGAAGTCAGTCATGGGACCCGCTTTACGTAAATAGCCAATCTAACCATCCACCTTCTGTCATTAAGGAAATTCCAGCATCAATCAACAAAAGTATTTCTACCCTCTCATCCGATCAGTCATCTTTTGATTCTTCCGCACCATTTTATGAAAGTGCTCTCGGCCGTAGCAACTATAACGTTTCACTACATCTGGCAACAATCATCCCACCCACAACCTTCGATGAGAAATCGCCTACGAAATGTCATCTGGTTCAACCCCCCTTATAGTAAAACTGTCAGAACGAATATTGCGCGGAACAGCAGCAATCGATAAACATCATCGATAAACATTTCCCCAGAGCAAGTCCACTTCACAAGATATTTAGCAGGAACTCAATTAAAGTTAGCTACTCTTGCGGCATGGAAAATATCAAGAGCGCCATATCTCGCCACAACAACCGCATATTGTCAAAAACTTTAGCCCCATAGAATCCCGAAGGAATGCCCTCTTGAAGGAAACTGCCTTGTCCGGAACGTTGTCTATAAAGCCGAAGTTACAACAGTCGATGAAGGAATTACGAAAGAATACGTACATGTAGGTATGACAGCTACTTCTTTCAAGGAGAGACATGGCAACCACAAGAAGTCGTTTAAGGACGTAAGATATTCGGCAAACAGCAAACAGTCGATGTTTTGACGCCATTATTACGAACTGAATTTTTATAACTTTCAATCGCCAATTTTTTTTATAACAATCAATCGCCTGAAGATCGTCTCGACAAACGAGGCGTGAAACTCGGAGTAGCGATAGACCCTCCGCTCGGGGAATTCGACGAAATATTTCCCCTCGGGATGATATATCCCTCGGGCGACTATTATACCCCTCGGGCGACTATTATACCCCTCCACAGAGAGGAATTCACTATTATACCACGCGACAGCGGGGAATTCGAACCACAATACATCAGCAGCCACTCCAACCATCCACCATCTATACTTAAACAACTCCCCGCCTCCATTAATACTCGCATTTCACAACTATCATCCAACCGCACAATCTGCGAGTCAGCAGCACCTATATATGAAGACGCCCTTAGGCACAGTGATTTCAACTCCAAACTTCAGTACATCCCCGACAGCGACGATCCGCCTGCAACTGCAGCCTCCCAAAAAAGACGCCGCCGAAAAATCATATGGTTCAACCCACCCCATACAGTAAAAATCTTAAAACGAACATTGGTCATAATTTTCTTGGGTTAATCAACAAGTTGCACTTTCCCAATTCCAGTAAACTACACAAAAAATTTAACCGGAACACTATCAAAATTAGTTACAGCTGCATGGATAATATGAAGAGTGCAATCACAAAACACAAATCCCGAATCCTTAACCAAACCAAGAAGCTACCGAGGAAAGAAGATTGTAACTGTAGGATAAAGGATGAGTGCCCCCTCCAAGGCAACTGTTTAGCAAACAAACAACATTGTCTACAGAGCCGACGTAACCACAACAGACACCAGAGAAACAAAACAATATATAGGAATGACAGCAAACAGTTTTAAAGAACGATACAGAAACCACACGAAATCTTTCACAGACAAAAATACTCGAACGAAACCGAATTATAAATACGTATGGGAATTGAAAAAAAAACAACGGACTTTCAATATGAAATGGGCTATCCTGAAAAGAGCCGCTGCTTACACGAGTGGAGCAAAAAGATGTAATCTTTGTTTGGAAGAGAAACTTTATATCATGAAAGCTGGTCAAAAAATCTACTGAACAAAAGATTATATATGTATATGTACATGTACATGTACATGTATGTATATATATATATTTAATTGATATATGAGAGGATTTAATATTATCAAATACATATATGGAAAAAGTGACTGCCCCAACCGGGAATCGAACCCTGGTCTCCGAATCAACGTTTCGGCGCTCTGACCTTTGAGCTAATGAGACACGGTCAGAACAGTCAGTGATTTTTTCATATACATGTTAAATTCGCCGCTTTATTTGTTAAATATATATACATGTTAAATTCGCCGCTTTTATTTGTTAAATATATATACATTTGTTAAATATATATACATGTTAAATTCGCCATATACATGTTAAATTCGCCGCTTTTTTTTTCCACATGTTAAATTTCTGCCTGTTGGTGTTAAGTGAAAGCGGCGAATTTAACATGTATATGGAAAAATCACTGACTGTTCTGACCGTGTCTCATTAGCTCAAAGGTCAGAGCGCCGAAACGTTGATTCGGAGACCAGGGTTCGATTCCCGGTTGGGGCAGTCACTTTTTCCATATATGTATTTGACAATATATATATATATATATATATATATATATATATACGTATATACCGTATATACCGTATATGTGTGTGTGTGTGCACATGTGTGGACCCATGTTCATTATATCCCTTTGATGCCTTAACATGCAGCTACTAAACATGGGTAGTAGCATTAATTTATCTCTAAAATTTCATAAAGGACATTCAACTGGTGGTACAATTGCAGCTCTGGTTGTGACGTTTTTGTTAGAAAAATTAAAGCATCTTCCTAATGATTACCTGGAAAGTAGTTTGAGATGCATAACATTTGGACTAACACCATTTGGAGATTCATTATTCAAGGATTATGTAGAATCAATGACATTAATGCACGAGTGTTTTTACCACATTGTAAGGAAAGATGACATAGTCCCAAAGCTTTTTGGAATGAATCTCAGAGAGATACAGGTATTTACAATTAACATTTATAGATTATTAGTGTACCAAACACTAATTTGGCCAGACTATTTTGTGTAAGCCACTTTCGCACAGTTGTGGACCAAAATCAGAACTAAAATTCTAGCGTATTGCATAAGGGTGTGTTCTTTTCGGCCAATTCTGTCTATTTGAATTTCAGAAATTTTTTTTGGAAAATTACAGTGCAACATTGCTGCTGTGCAACATATACTGTATGTTTTCAAACTTCTGACTCGAAGGTAATACCTAATTGGTTCTCATATTGTAATCGTCCCGATCATCTTCGCACTTTTTGAAACGACTAGGACGAGGCAGCCTTCACCAAACTGTATACGCGGCCTTTGGCACAAATTTTAAGAAACTAGATATCTCTCGACTGCCGCAATTGTTTTTCGAAAATATTAAAAAGTGACCAAAATATAGCTAAAAATGTTACGACTAATGGAGTAGCTTTGCGCGAAAATTGTAATTATGATTGATAGCGAATTGCAATTACCGTATATATTTACTCTAATAAATAATGCGGCGTTTATTAGAGCGTTTATTAGAGGTGGCGTTTAGGGGGGGGGGGGGAGCTAGAGGTTCGGATAAGAAGGATATTGGTCGAGTTATTTTTTCGTTTTTACTCTTAATACACTACTTCCTTGGAGAAGATGAGAGAAATAGCCTCGTACTGAAAGTTACTGGCAAGCGAAGACGAGAATTAGGACTGGTTGTTCCCGCATTATTCATTGCTCGTACGATAAAGAAATCGACAGCAATAACTCTTCACGAAGAGATGGAGAAAAGAAAAACTGTTGCATTTTGAGTTAAAATATGAACTCAAGAAGGAAGAAATTAAAAATATTCCTTGTTTGGTTCCATTGTTGCCATATAAAAATAAATAAATCTGTCAATTTTAGCATCATTTTTCTTGTACTTTCTATATTTTACGCCGCTCTGATGTGTGCGGCGTTTATTAGAGGGAGGCGTTTATTGGCATTCTTGTGTGAAAAGGGGAGACGTTTATTAGAGGGAGGCATTTATTTGAGGCTAGGCGTTTATATTAGAGGAAATACGGTAGTCTAGGCGCAACATGAAATCTTCGCAGTTCAAATGTGTGAATTGGACGATGTCTTGTATACAACAATAACACAGTGAAAGTATTTTATTGCTCTCTCTCGACCTGTAAATAAATGTTCCTGTCTGGTTTCCTGCACGTGTGGTGTATAAAGTTATTTGTTTTTTATGATATAACCTTGCCAAGACACACTAAGGTAGCTAGAATTGATTGGTTTACGACTGACAAAGCGCAGAACATAGCGCGCTCAATATATCAGATCGCTTTTTATTTGATGACGGACGTTTTATTTTCGACAGGGTGGATCCTTAAGTTATATTAATAATTGATGTTTTATCAAAGTTTTGAAGCTTGGCATGGCGATGTTTAATGAAATAAAATCAAAGGTTTGCGGAATTGCGGTTATACACCATGTTTATTTTAAAGATATATTATTCGCTGAGCTTTCGTCCCGTAAACTCAGGACTTCGTCAGAGCGTGACTATAAACGTGAACTGGTAAAAACAACAATATTATATAATATTGTTTTTTTTTTACCAGTTCACGTTTAGTCACGCTCTGACGAAGTCTTGTGTTTACGGGACGAAAGCTCAGTGAATAATATATCTTTAAAATAAACATGGTGTATAACCGCAAGTCCGCAAACCTTTGATTTTATTTCAATTGGTGTTTTGTTACCTATTGTCATGTGATATAGATAGCATTCTTAATAACGCAGCTTCGGCGATTTATGCGATAAGTTTATACTCAAGGCCGTTCGAGACATTTCAAGACTTTAACTCCTCGATAGATCTTCTCAAGACCTTTCAAGACTTTTCCTTCAGAATTTGACAGACAATCACAAGACTTTTGCTGTGCAAAGGTCTTGCAAGACTTTTGAAAGACGTTTAAGATCACATAATGGGCATAGGTCTTCAAGACCTTTCCTAGACCTTTTCAAGACATTTTAAGGCCTTTCCTTTTTGTACGGGTAATAGAACCTATAGTGTTGTACACTGTTCACCAGCTAAAGTTATAAAAAGAAGACATGCACGTATGTTGTTTTCTGCTAACCGCACTAAAATCTAATATTGTATGTGATGATATTTTTTGTTGCAGGAACAGTTACTGACCATGGTTAATCGGCTAGTTCAAATACCTTTGGATGCACTGAATCACACACCTGTAAGATTTTATATATTCATGTTGTTTCTCCAGTTTTTAGTACATCGTGAAACCACACCGTTGGTCAATATAATTGTCATGACTGTATATAACTGGTGCCGTGGGAATTAAATTTTATCTCAGCTTTCACCGTTGACATTTTTAAGCAATGAATTGACACAATCTAATCCCTCAAAAGCGTAATTGAATAAGCATATACAGTATAATGTATTGTGTAATATGGATCGATAAGGGATATCTGCCCTGCTATGACTGTCTATACAAATATTGTAAGTAATATATTAATTACAGGGTTACTTATAGACTTATGTAGGACATAAACATTGTGCCTGTGGGATGTGTAGAACTTTTAAAAGTTACGGGTCTGTATTTGCTCGTCAGGGCAATGTATTTTCTTTTCCCATGCTCTTCCTATAGTCCATATGCATTTTCTATTTAGATTAGGTGAAAATGTGAAGAAAAGTGAGAAAAGAAAGAAAAGCCGTGAAAACACCTTATTTTTTGCTTCACCCTGGGATGATTAATTTTCCCCGCGCAATTTTCACATGATGGCCGCGCAACATGTGCGACCGAAATTTGAGAACATTTTGAAATCGATCGGCAATCATTTTCAGCATTCGGAGCATCAAATTTAGTACAAAGTATTTATTTTGAAGCACGAATATATACCTGGACGATAACAGCTTTTTTGCACAATATATTGTATCTATTCTACTGTTAGTATTTCCCATTCGTGCTATTTTAATTTGCATTGTTCTGTTAATTTTATGCACCAGCAGACGCATGTACAATTTGCGGACCTATTTTATGTTTACAATTTACAAAATAGTAAAACCTTTGAGGCTTTGACCTGAACAGTATCACTACATGCCTTATTAATACAAGCTTGTTGTGGGCTTGTACCGATTGTGTACCGATTTTGAACTTGAGGAATACAAATACAGTCGACGTTTCAAAAATACTTTGGAAAAAATCCTGACGTCGTCACTTTTCAAACATGTTTATAAATCCGACATTTTTTCAAATTTCAAGTGCTTTGGACGTGGTCCTTTTTCCCGCCACATATAGGCGTAGCAGCCCAATTCTGGCAACGCCGAAAATCGATTTTTAGGCCGTATTCAATGCACTAGTCTGCTCATGAGCCATACAAAATAAGACAAATTGACAATATTACGTAGCCTGAAAACTGGGCCGTCCATCTCATTCGTTCCACTCTCTCAGAGTGGAACGAATGAGATGGACGGCTGGTTTTCAGGCTAAATATTACGGGAAATATTAGAGTAGGCATTATAGTAGTCCCCGCGTATAATAGATTTGGTAATATATGATATACAGATATATATTGGTTATACCAGAAAAAATATCGATTTGTTCAGTCTAAACCCGCAATGCGCTCTCGGGTAATATTAATTTATGGTTTTCCAGTTTATGCCGTTGTAACCTCCGATAAATGACCAGCAAAAACGTGTCGACGATTTTTGAAATTCTGTTTCGTTCAATTTTTAATAATGATTTTCATGGGAGTCACAACATATTTCATATCTTTTAAATTCAAAACGTTTTCGTTGAAGGGTATGTTTTCAACAACCGACAAAAATTTCAGCGAAAACTATTAAAACGCGGCGAAGTTTTACCGCGTAAAGGATCCTGTCCACAAACGCATTCCCGTCATCAGTATACTAACTTATCTAAGAGCGCTTGTACCAGGTAAAAGGAGAAATACGAGAGGTATTTATTCAGATTTCAGAAACATTATTGGAGTCAATGCGAAGAAACGCATCGCATCTTATAATAACATCAACAATAATTATGGTTTCTCGTTTTAGGATGCTTTCCCGGTCAGCATGTATGAATTCTCTAGTGCGTTGAAATTGCAAACTTCTGAAAACAGTCCATAATTTAGACATTTTGTTATTGATATTGTTATATAAAGAATCAAATATCAGTTTTTGCCTCTCTTTCTCTTTGACTCTTCCTTTGACTTTGCCTTTGCTTTTGGCTTTGCCTTTGGCTTTTCAATAGCATGGAAAGCTTGTGACTTGTACATGACATCTTCATGAACAAAGGCGTCATGGCTCTTGACATTGGTCCTTTTCAAGGATTTACGTCGTTTTTTAACTTCAGGCTTTTCTTTTATTTCAGAAAATTTAACCCTTTTCATGTCAATTTCCTTCCAACAATCGTGCATTGTAGATTTCACCTCTATACCCAACTTAGGTAAAAGCTTTGAAAATGTGTAGGCGATCCCTCTGTTAAAAATCAGAACGGGGAATTGTATTGATCTTTTGGAGCCATGGACCATATAACGTGGTGAAGAGAGTCATTAGCATTTTGCGTAAGACATTTTTCTGAGCCTGCAAGAAACTTCTCATCACCTAGAAGATCAAAAACTGGTTGTAATACTTCCACAATAGCTGGGGTGCAATGATGGGGTTCTTAATTGGCTTGTGGGTTGACTGCCCTGAAGCCACATCTCTCTGGTAAGAGCACCAAGAAGATTTACCGGACGGGGCAGTCTTCGTGTTTCGGTATCTCAGGAGAACTGGAATAATGTTTGAGTCCCCCTTATTGTCACGGATGGCTCTGCATAAAAACTCTGCATGGTGTCGATGCGTGCCAGTGTTAAACGACTCTTACCAGAGATACCCTTTCCATCTTTACCTATTAAGAAAAACAAACATTGAAAAACACAGAGTTACAAACAGAAACAATATTATGAACATACTAACAAAATAAGCTGTTCAACTATAATCAGTGGATTTGTGATAGCAGCGAAATTATAGTAAAAACTTACACAAATAAAATAATCATGATTTAAAATATCCACTGGATACCTTTGTATTCATTGACTATTCGCCTAAGGTTTGTGCCCATTCGTTTTGTTACGTGTGAAATACAATCTTCCTTAGGAATAAATGTTGCAGGTCCATAAGGGACTTCTTTCATTGTTGTAGGATTTGCTGTCGCCATCACCTACATATGGGATATATCTCACCCCTCTCTTTTCTGATTGTTGGTACATCTGCAAGACTCCCGATGCTTCCATTGACTAGGAAAATTTAGAAATAATCCGTAGAAACAAATTTATCTTATAATTGTAAAAACATAATCGTAAATGTGCATGGTACACTCATATAAATTTAGAAAACACACATGAAAATACGTTGTGTTACCTGGGCGCTACCTTCATGATTTTTCAAGCAATTTTCATCGTGCTTACAGTATTTTTTGAGAAAGTTAACACGGGACAGTTCTCCTTTTTGATGTTTTTCCTCTAACTTGTCGCAGGTAATGCACGATCGGCTGAGATGAGCAACGTCCAGCACTTTTCCTGTGTCAATGGAGATTGCTGCGACAACTCCATCACGGGCTGACCAACCACGACTGCACCACGAGCCGTCAAAGGTCAATTGCTCCAGCATCAACAATTGGTCTTGCATGTTTTTCCTCGGTTCTTTTAAATTCCCAGCACTTTGAAGCTCTTTATATTAAGCATCAAATCTTTGCAAATATCTGCTAGTTCTTTGGTGTGGGATGTCCAAGTAGATTGACATAATGGTGACAACATATTCAACATACTAAGGACTCGTACAGCAGCAGCGTGACCTTTACCAATGGCTCTAAAAGCTAGTATCGTGACTCGATTTATTTCAAACATTTTCCCGTTTTTATTTGTCGAGTTAAATAAGACAGGAGAAACATGCGATGGACAGTTCTCATTCGAACAAACCACAGCATACTGTTGGCCCAATCCTTGTCGATAACGTTCTTTCAGTTTCACCGACTCATAACAAAGGCGGCAAAATGTTGCTTCTTCCAGAGCTTTATTGAGAAGATTTATGTCGAAAAGGGAATAAAATAAACTCGACGGAATCATAGTGTCAACGGAATCTTCTAGTCCTAGCTTTCTGCTAGAAATTGTCTGGGGCCACTGCTTACACCCTGATTGAACCACGATGATCCACGGTCTGATTCTGCGAGATTTGACCGTGATTCCATGCACTGAAGTTAACATCAGGTTTTCTCAAATTTTTTTTTGGTATGAATGCGTCGACCAGGAGCGATTTGCTCTTCTTTTTCTTGGTATTTTTGAGGAACGCCCTCTGCCCCAAACAAGAATTTGCCGCGAAAGCAGTTCGGTGCCGGAAATGATGTCGATTATTTTTCGCGGCTTTATTTTTGGCGCGAAAGAAAAACCTCATTTTTAGTGACGTTTAAAGACCTATTCCAACTCAATTTTTTTTTCACTTACAGAAAACGATTTCTCAGATTCAAAAATGGAAAATTTTTTTTCTTCATATTTGTAAATGTTCCCACTGTTGCTACCTTAAAACAATCTATAAACGTTAAAGGTTAAACAGTTGCACGGGATTGAAAGACTCGATCCAACAACTACGATTTGTCAGCCACAAATCATCTCAGGACTTGAAAGACTTAGTCCACAGTCAAGACGCAGTTTAATCTAAGGTTAATAAACAAAGATCGCATCAAGACAAAGCTAAATCAATGAAGATTTGCAAGACGCAGTCTAATCCAAAGTGAATAACACAGATGACATTTATTAACAACAACTAAACTGAATCGCTTCTCGTGTGTTCTGTTGTGTCAATCTTACTGTAACGCACTTCCAAGATTCTATGATTGATATCATTTCTTATTTGTTTACTGATTTATGCAATTATTTGGAAAATATTTTTAATTTAACTCTATAATGTGCTGGCTGTTTAACTTTATAGGAGTCGACGGGTATAATAGATTTGGTAATATGATATATAAATTAAACACGATGAAGATATTGCAAACAATAACATGTGTGACAGAAATTAAACACCGTGAATTCACCGAGCGAGCCGAAATCTGAAGAATGAATTACAATATCATATATAACCGCTTATTGTTTGAGAATCTTTAATCAAACAACAAACAAGAATATCTGATACTCTGATGAAATGCTTCATTCTTCTTGAAGGAACCTCACAAACATGATCTTTTCTGCAGATAAAGAGGCGTCGATAAAAACATAAATTAGAAACAGTAATTGCATGCATTTAAAAAATGTTAAAACAGAGAAATTCAAATAAAGGAATTCGGGAAAGTTTTCAAAGCATATAATTCAGAATTCTTGGCTAAAATCTTTCACCGTAGCTTTCAGCCTTACACTCATGAGCAAACGAGACAAGCGGGGGCAGTTTTAGTGTTAACTATTCCTAGTTAAATCAAAAGGAAATATTCTATTACAGATCACAAGAATATTATATGCAGACTATAGGCTAATTTAAAGAAATTAAACAAAAACACAGTTCATACTATCTACTTCTAAACAGACAGGGTGGCAACACGAAGATAAAATTGATCATATGAACGACAATCTCAATTGCAGCTTTCAGAAAACGAAATATAGTCTCTAGCTTTTGCGCTTATCAAATACGGCAAATATTCGCTCCATTTCCCCCTCAATGACTTTAAATTGCAAAATAATAGTACTGAAAAACAATTTATGGTAAAAATAGTTCAACATATGAATTTTGCTTAAACATTTCACGACGATGTAATGCTCAAAATAATTGCCTGCAATTGCACAGCAAGAATTACGGTGTCGCTTTGGTTATATTTTTCTCGTATTTCTACTTTCAGAATTGGAGATATCTGACCATGATTTTGGAAATCGTTAATGAATTTATATGTCAATCTGGGTTCGCGGCCCATCTCATTCCCACTTTTGATATATTTGGGGTGTATTGCATCTTGGATTCTTCCATTCGTGTCGGACAAAAGTTTAGGGTACTCCCAGCCTCTCAGGCAAGAGCCAATTTGACTTTACATCCAGGGTATCGTATGGAGTTGAACCAGCTACGCATTGCTCATTTGATAAATGTAAGTAGAAAAATCAGTATTCAATGAAATAACAACAGAAAAACTAACTTTTGTGGTCGGTTTTGCGGGTCAGTAAATATCGTCATTGTTTATGATGCAAAACATTTAATCATATTTGAATGCATATACCTTATTCACCATGTTGTCAGTTTCAGTTTGTGCATTGAGGAGTCAGGATGGAAACCTGAAAGTTTAACAACTTCTGGTTTAGCTACAGGCCACCCCTTAAATTTTATACTGTATATGGAATATTGTACGAAAGTATCTTAAGTTATAGATAATGGTCTATAACTTAAGATACTTTGGACTGTATATAATGTTTATTATTTATTTTCAGTCACATAATTTCTCAATATTATCTGCACTTCCTGCCTTGATTAGCTTTTGCTACCTGCGGGCTAGTGCTGTTAAAAAAATTTTGTTTGAAGAATTAAATATTTGTTGTTGTTGTGGTTTTGGTTGTGGGGTGGTTCTGGTGGTGGTGGTGGTGCTGGAAGTTCAGTCATTGCTTCATAATATATATTTTCATAACTTTTTAGCACAGGATAGAAAGGTACCAACAGGAAGTCAGAGTTTGTCTGCTAGGTGAACTGGCTGAGTTACAAAAGTTCTCCAACTGCAGTGTTAAGAAGTTGAGGGATATTGATCCCAAAATCAGCAATGTTCAATTTGAAAATATCGGAAATCAAGTTGTGGCCAAGATTGAAGGAAGATGTATGTGGTTCGTTTATGAAGTATCCATTGAGGATCATAACGATCTACCTGTTAACTATGTGAAGTCTATAGAATCCGAAGTACAAACAAGCATGCCAGAATCCCACGTATCCTATCCTGAGCGTGTCACTGTGAGAGTGAAAACACATTTTGAAAATTCGAAATACTTACCAGCGGAGAAAGTAAATGCGGAGACAACGGTAGGTCCGTTCAATATTTTCCCATAAATTTTAAGTTACTTTTTGTGAATATTGAGGACAACAACAATGGCGGTTGCCATGCAAGAGAACGTCGAAGATCTGTCGAACCAGTCCTTAGCTGTCACATTCCAGAACGAGCTCTACGTATTATCTTCCCATCATATCTGAATGCATTAGAGGTTGCTGGGTTAGTTTCCTTGTACACCAGAAGAGAAACTCTCACTAAACATCTGTTTAATAACATAGTGCAAAACACATCTCACAAATTACACGTGTTATTACCAAGCCAAAATGAGTCTGTTATGAATCTGAATAGAAAGAGTACCTTTAACAACCCAGTGTGCAGAACGAATAGATTTAAAAATCTGTCTGTCTGTCTGTCTGTCTGTCTGTCTGTCTGTCTGTCTGTCTGATAACAACAACCGCGGTAACGACAACAACGGCAGTGACAACAATGTATGTATGCATGCGATGTATGTTACTATGTATGTATGTGTGTATATATATTATGTATCATGAACTGTGTTCTATAACTATATTCTATTCAGATGCCATTTCATTTCACTCTTTAGAACTACAAAGTGTCAAAAAGACAAGAACAGCTGTCAAAACACAGCCCATGTGAGGTAATTGAATTAGCGTACCTCAGTGCCTTGTTAGAGCGTCGTGATGATGAAAGGTATTCCAAGAGGTATAATGCCATCAAAACCTTTTTCCAGGATGCTGTGTCTGTCGTCCCCATTGAAAGTTTGTTTCATGCTATGGCTACAGCGAGCCCGCATACAGTTCACCAGTGTTGCAAACTATTTTTGTCTGGCCGAAACATACTTCCACCCCCAGACAAGAGTTCAACGCTTCTTGTTGAAGAAATGGTACATGCTATAAAGCACGTCGTAAATGTGACCAGAGTATTTATACACGAAGACCGCTATCCGAATGCATTCGAGCCGGGGGAGATGGGGGAAGAGGATCTTACCTCTGCAGAGAGATTCGAAAGGTTCCATATGTTGAAAAACCTGGTTCATAGTAGTACTCCGATATATTATCCTAGTGAAGGTGTAACTGGCCGTAGTGGAGAGATGCATTTCTTAGAAGAAGAAATGATCGGGCGAGACCGTACGCTTTATAGTTATGAAGATTATGTTGTGCTCACTAAAGCAGTCTCAAAGATAAAGCAGTTTGTGCAGGATACACGTAAGAGCGTGAAATCTGTTGGAGCTAAATCTCTCTGTGATGTAAATCTTGAAGCTATTTACCCTTCATCGGATGTTTATGATGAGAATAGAGTTACCCCAGCATGCTGTAAGGCTCCGATGTCCCTTCTAATAAATGGAAGGAAGGAGCTGAACAAATTCAATGAAGAGATATGTGCTAGAGTAGATACAAACGGCGAAGAGGGTGCAGGAATGAACTGTAACACTGAAATGCTTAAAGTGTTGAACGAACTGCGTCTAAACTTTGAGACTTGTAGCACCCTTCTTGGGGCGTTTATGGAAGCCCAAGTTCAACTCCCATTAGAAATTCAGGGTAAAACGTACGCCAACACGTTTATCAAACACGCAAAATCCTTTGGTTTGGACTTGTGGGGTTTGTTGCTTCTTCCATTCAGTTATTTGGAAGCTATGCTTGATCGTTTGCCTGGTAAGTGTCAGAAGCTGGTGGTTGATATTGCATCTTCCATGCATGCTTTGTATGACCGGTTCGGCTTCCGTAAACGTCGTATCACGAACTATGATGGAAAGCTTGAGTTCATTCTGGCAAGTACGAAGAAAAGTTTTACGTCGAACATGAAATTTGTGAGCTACTCCCTTGAACGACAACTGGTCGAAGAGTGTGAGAGTCGAAATATATTTGCTAAAACGTCATTAGAGGACATCCTTCAGCAATGGCAAGCAAATTTTAAAGATGAGACGTTAACCTTGGTGCCACATGATTATCGCCCTCTTGTTGCCAGGTGGATAAAATGGTCACTGATGATTAATCGTTTACGAGAAAGCATAGCAGAGCAAACTGCTGTTGGTGTTATTGGCCTTGTAAATTCTGGGAAATCAAAGTTTGTCAGCTCAATCTTTGGAATTCAGGTATGCCATTGCACTTCGAACCTCGAACCACTACGTAAACATTCAAAACCATGAAGCTCTACTGTACTCTACATACACTGTACAACTCCAAACTCCAAAGTTGCATGTACCATGCAGGGTAGAAAACAATTTGTATTAGGGCATATGTTACTACCTATTATATTAGGGCATAGGTTACTACCTATATAAGTTCTGTACCACTTTTATCCCCTTGACCTAGAACTATAACAATCCACTCACTTTATGAAATATGATCTGTCGGTTGTTTATGGAATTTGTTTATGGAATAAATTTCTGTGTTTCAATCTTCTTATCAGACAATAACTGGAACGACAGCTGCAAAACGTACAACCGTGCCATTCATTTACAATTTGGAGCCTGAAATTAAAGGAATGGATGTTATAGATTTCCCTGGAGTTGATGATAAGGATGAAACAATCCCCGAGCTTGCCAAGTTGCTTCTGAGTTTGACACGAATTGTTGTCTTCATTGTGGATTACAAGTAAGCTTCTATAGCTTAGCCATTAATAGCATGTTGCATACATACTATAGGTAATCCTGGTTTATAACGATAGCATGAAAACAACAGTAGTTACAAACGTAGCAAATTAGAAATTGCATCAACTATAATCGAGCTAGAGTCCATCTAGCGCCGGTGTTGAATATTGTAAATAGTTGGCTGACAGAATTGAGCATGCCATAATGGATACCACAACAATTATCTCGTCACCGATGATTGACATGGATAATGTGTAGGTTAAAATGGAGCCGAAGGAGCGGTGCAGGTGTGTTTGCGAATGGATAAATTAAGATGTTTGAATAGAAACGTGTGTAAATAGTTGTGGTTGTTCGAATATTCATATTATTCGGGCCATTCGGCAACCTGACAGTTAACTTAACAGGCTTATTTAGGAGGGATTTTGAAGGGGTTCGGATGTGAGTGCACATTTGCTGTAGGTTTTGCAGATGACGGTTTATAGACTATAGATTATAATGGCGAAACCGAAGGAAATAAATATCATACCAAATTAATATTCATACCAAATCTGATCTTGTTGTTTATTGACTTCCGAAACAAACAGTTTTGGCCATTTTGAATTGGATACTGATCCATGAACTTTGAACATTTTGATTTCTTATTTTTACTTGACGTTATAGGAGAGCCCATACCCAATCTACGAAGGATTGGCTGAATGTTTTGGAGAAAGAAAGAGTTCCAGTTTTGATATGTTTATCTTTTGCTGACAAGCTGTATGCCGAACTGATGATGGGTGAAGGAGGTTCTCGTGATGTCAAGGAAATTAAAGCTGACATAGAAATGCAGCTTGAAGTATGTGTAGTATATTGAATCTGTCCATATTAAGCTTTCAGATCTTAATTTATGAGGTGACGTAAGTCACTTCAGATATCAGTATAAATATTTGTTCAATTTCGATGATTAATTAGCAGGGCACTTGATAAGTTGTCTGCCGAAATGCATCGTGCTCTTTTTTATTTTAAGCCTATTTCTTTCACAAGTCTTTAACAGTTCTCTCGGTACAATCTAGATATGGCACGAGAACTATCTATACCTAAGCGATTGCCGGTGACAACTGCTTGTGGGACAATAGCAGTCATGCGCACATCCAGAGAGCGTAAAGCGGTAAAGCGATATATAAATATATATATAAATATATATAAATTGCCTGATGATCGTTTATCGTGAAACTCCGAGTAGCAACGTTAATCATCTAATAAATAAATATATATATATATATATATATATATATATATATATATATATATATATATATATATATATATATATATATATATATATATATATATATATATAATATATATATATATATATATATATATATATATATATATATATATACTTTATTAACTGTTGGTGCATATGTTAGTATATGTGATTTGGTATTTGGTTTAACCATGCCTTTTCCGTGTTAGGACATCAAACAGCAGATTGGTCAACCTGAGATTGGCCACCGAGATTTCAAATTTACTGTGTTTTCCTTTGATAACGACTCCAAACTCAACTGTGATGAAGGAAAAAAGAAGCTTCGCGAGGCTGGTCTGAATGATGAATTGGATGTCGGTCTATGGATTGTAGAGAAACTAGAAGAAAGCAAGCAAAGTGATCTATCGCAGCGTGTTTTTAGCTTTATTTACAAGAAAGACAAGAGCACTTTGAATCCTAATAAGGTATATATTTAGATCTTAGATTTTGGTCAAATTGAAAACGTTTTCTATCCATACGATATCGTTTTTCAATCGTTTTCGCTGTCCACACGCGAAAACACAAAAACGACTCCTGATTGAGCAATACATACCTGATCGAATCTATAGTTCCATCACATACCTCATACTGATTATTTTACGGTGACTGACATTGTTTAAAATTCCCTGATATGATTAAGATTAACATAGAGCCCAGCGGAGATAAGACCCTGGGTACGAGGTGTGGGGTGGTACGAGGTGTGGGGTGGTACGACACGCCCTCCCCCCAAATCTTTTTACGAGTTTCAGTCGGCAGAAATTATATTTTAGTCGGCAGAAGTTATATTTTAGACGTGTTTGATTTAAAGCACTTATCAATTTAAATTAATTTCAAAATACCAAATTTAAGACACAAATCTAATGTTGATGTTATTAATGTTTTTTATATAACATTTAGGATTAATTAACCATTTCACCAACTGACCAGGGTCATTTTAGTAGGCACCCAACGGAAAGACAATATTTTGACAAACTCCGATCGGTAGTCGGTTTAAGCTCGTGCGTCAGTCGGTTGAAGTGAGCTTACACCCAGAGCTTGGTATTTAATATCTCCCATGCATCACTAATAGAGCTAGGGGCTTTACGTTTACAACAAAAGTATACGAATGGCACAAGCTACTCAAATCTATATTTTGCGAACTTTTGTCCGGTTCACTCATGGGATTTATGAGGAAGCAATGGATCATATATCGTGTTTATTGCTAATTCATGCTCTTTTTCTTTTCCTGAATTAGTTAGCTCAGCGCAAACGAGGACAATCAACGAGAAAGACGGCTCATACTGGGTAATCTTTAGCCTCCTCTGTAGGCAACTCTGTGGCTTCTTTTTTCCGAATCAAATCGCTTCCAAGGCTGTGCGAGCAATGTTTTGGCTGGGATTGCAGGAAAGTATAGGGATTGTGAAGGGCGTTGGAAGCGATTTGACTCGGGAAAAAGAAGCCACAGAGTTGCCTTCGGAGGAGGCTAGGTAATCTTGATGATTGAACCACTTCTCTGCAAGTTAACTCTGGTTTCTATATACGATGTCTTCGATGTGAAAATCTCTATTTCGTTTTATTTCGGAGAAACAAACCTTTTATGATTTAGCCCGAAATTTTGTCTCAATTGTGCGTTTTGTGATACAAGCATGAAACTTGGCAAGTAGATAGAGTTACTAGTGCTGATGATTTTCTGATATAGAGGCAACGCAGATTTCTTCCTGGTTGCCACAAAATCGAGTTTTTCTTCCAATTTACCTACTAAAGTACTATATTATAAAAAGGTGAAAATTCAAAGTTCACTTTTAGCAAATATCACCTATATCATTAGAAAGTTCGCAAATAACTATATGAAGGGACATTCAAGCGGGTAGGACGATTTTCTAAGCCTATTTTGAGTTATTAACGCTCAAAAATGTGGGAAATGCCGCAAAATGCCAAATATAAGTGGCCCCGCCACAACTGAGTGGGCTCCAGTAGGTGCGGACTTTTTAAGGTAAATAGGGGACTTTTTAAGGCAGTGAGGAGAAAAGGAAGATAATTTAATCCTATCTATCTTTTTTCTTAGCAAAGTTCGATTCATGGTGAAATCGCACTGGGGGTCTAAACGGTGGAAATATATCCCGCGCTGAAAATATGCCGGGGGCCCCGCGCAACCTTAATCCGGCCCTGCCGAAAACGTGGGCTTGTGGTCTATATGAAGGTTTTGATCGTTATTTTCCCTTCATTTGCAATTTGTTTAGGGATCCAGACATCCCGGCGAAGCGAAAAGATGTAAAAGGGGACATTGATCCAGATCAACCGACATGTTCAAAGAACTGTTGACCGTGCTAGCCAAACAACTTATAACAGTTTTATTAATTTGTTAAATTTCGCTAACTTGGTTATTCCAAATTGCAAGAAAATACCTTAGGCCATAGTTACTAAAAACACTGTACAGGGTGTCCCAAAAAAGGCTACCTTTTCAAATTCAAATTAGCATGTTAATTCAAGCAACCTATTGTAGTTCTTTGAAATTCATTATCGCTTTTGAACTACGAATGCGTAAAAACACACAGTTTTATACACATGGGATATTAAACACAATAGGTTGTTTGAATTAACACGCTCATTTGAATTTGAAAAGGTAGCCTTTTTTTTGGGACACTCTGTAGTTTGATGTACAGCGATTTTTGAGAAATTTTAAAAGCACGGAAAACAATAATAGAATAATTACAATAAATATAATTACTGACCCTCATCAAATCCCATTGTTCTCTCTCTGCATTATATCAATGATTTCAGCCTGGTTCGGATAATATTGTACTGCAAGCAGACTGCAATATTACAAACATTGCATTCATCATACTTCTATAAAAAAGTAAACGGCCCACCTCTAGCCAGTAGCCTGATAACGTATATCCACGAATGTGGAAGCTTTTGTAATATCTATTAATGCGTATGCGTCAAGCAGTGTAAACTCGGGTTAGGAAATGAGCATACATGTTTACAGAACTATAAATTTTATCGTTGACAAGGACAAATTCGCTTTTTTTTCGATATTAGAAAACATTTAAAACACTCGATTTTACATATAAGCCGTGTTCTTCCAATTTGTTATTATTCCAATTCGTCTATATAATGCAGACAGAGAGACAGAGAATTGGGATTTGATGAGGGTCAGTAATTATAATAGATAATTACTTAGGCCAAACGGCATTATTGAATATATTGTTGCCAGCTTCCCAATATATTCAATAATGCCGTTGGCCCACTGATCTCAAAAATAGGACTTGGTTGAGCTTTCTATTGTATCTGATGAGCTGATTTTGAATCTTCCATATTTGCATAATGTAAATTGACGAGAGATCATTAGAACTCCGAGTTTGCAAGCAAATCAAACTGTGACGCTCGTGAAATAGGTTTAGTGTCTGGCCAATATAGTTTCTTTGTTAACATTAAATGTATAAAATCTTGAACCTAATTCATATTAGGCTTCTCTCACTGGATAATTAGAGCCAACGGCGGCCATTACTAAGGGACCAAAGTCGCAGTAAATCTGTAGGTAGGCCATGAATCGTTTTACCCAGTAATTTGAAAAATGTCTTCTGGTCCTCTTTATAGTAAAATTATTTTATTTTGTCGATGGTAAGAGCACATAATCCAACAAAAAACCTCAGGATCCTCAGGTTGGTCCCTTAGTAATGGCGGACTTCTGGCTTCATTTTCTGAACAATAGTTGCTCGATCCAGTCTTCTTTCGAGATCAGTGCGTTGGCCTACGTTATTATCTATCAGCGACGAAAAAATAATTTTCGCGTTACATGTGCTTTAAGTTGAAGTAGTTAGTTTTCCTAGTATTTTTAATCACATATAACCAACACGAGTAAGTCCTTTTAGCGTAGTTTTTAAAAATCGTATTTGATATAAAGGACGAATACGCCCATTCAAGCCAATTTGTAAAATATTCCTGTTAAACTTTAAGTTGAAGTAGTTAGTTTTCCTAGTATTTTTAATCACATAACCAACACGAGTAAGTCCTTTTAGCGTAGTTTTTAAAAATCGTATTTGATATAAAGGACGAATACGCCTATTCAAGCAAATTTGTAAAAGGTATATGCTTCATTTAATGAATAGTATAAATATTCATGTTAATAAAATCGTTTCATTGCTACACAGTGATTTTTTATTATATTTTTTAAACTCTTCTAACTTGGTATGTTTATATATGCTATTACACGGGAAGGGAAATTAGGATAAGTTGAATATAGACAGAGTTCTATCTAGGGTGTTTGAGGGGTGGAAGCTTCCCCCCAAACAGCCCAGCTTCCCCCCTCCCAAAAAAGTTGTGATCATTCAGATCGGTGTACATGAAGTAAGTATTCCCAGTCAGTCCAAGACACTATATGACAAGGAACATGAAGTAGTGACAAGGTGGTGTATCGCGTGCATGTAACTTAATTCAACTCAACTGATTCAATATGAAATATATTATAAATTTTAATAAACAATATAAAATGTACTTAAAATCCTGGAAAGTGTTGTTTTTTAGTGTTTTATATGACTTTTCCAAACCTTCAGAATTGTGTAAAATCTTCCCCAAAATGCAGGAAATGGCGTTTCAGAGACTCTAGATTTCTAGGCCTTTGGCGCTCGCTCCCCCCTTTTCGAATCCTAAATCCTAGATCGATGTTCTGTATTTTTCTGATTCGTAAAGACCATGTCCTTGTTATTTCCCAAATTTCAAGTCATTACGAGCAACAAGACTACACGGCCGCTATTAATAGAGTCTCCTTTTGATTGGCTGTTTGTTGTCCGGGCTCGATTTCCATATAAATATCCCCAAATTTAAAACATAGTGGCTAACCCAAACATTACCCTAATCCTAACCCTCCACCTAATATATACTAACCCTAACTCTTACGATAATGTTTTATTTTAGAAATAACAGCTGATTTTAATTTCGACTTTTACTACCGATAGTCTATGTGACGTCATTTCGGGATTTTATATGGAAATTCAACCGTTGTCGGCCGAACGTATTTAGGCCTAGTTGCCGACCTCGTACCCAGGGTCTCATCTCCGCTGCTATTAAGCATGTTCCGGAAGTGACGTCAAAGCCAACTGTTGAGTCTGATACGTTAGGAAAATGTTTTGAGCTCAAATAAATTTGAAGGCGGGGAGTTAGGGTTGGATTGAGATTAGGATTAGGATTAGTAGTTCTAAAAAATGTAAAGGTCCTTTTGAGTCATCCCTTTTAGCCTTCACTGCGCGACTGCGCTATATTTGCGCGAAGGAGCCTGGGTACGAGCAGTGTTTCCACTTTGCAGGAAATTTCCTGATTTTAGGAAATCCTGACTTCAAAAGGAAATTTTCAGGATGAGTTAGAATCTCAGGAAATCTCAGGAAATCTCAGGAAAATCAGGAAATATCAAAAAATCTAAGGAGATTGAGGTGGAATGTGTAAATATTTGATATCTTAGGCAGGCATGGTCAGTTAATATGATAATTTTTATGTTAGCGCTATTTGACTATTTCATCTTTTTTTGGTAATTTCGTTACATATTTTCTAATTTTCACACTAGATTTGAGTACCCGATAATTGGGAAATGATATCACGTGATAATGTCATAAAAATCAGGAAATATCAGGAAATTTCAGACAAAAAAAAGGAAATCTGGATTTCGATTGTGGAAGCACTGGGTACGAGGCTCCGAAATATTTCCTCGCCATGAACATCCATCGGCATTATTAAGAAAAGTTAGCCTCCAAAACTTTTATTCGGTGAAATTCCGTGGATATAGTGATTCAAGGGCGTATGGAAAAGAATGGAATTGTACCAGGCCGTTGCTGTAGCTTTGGTGTTTGGCGGATGTATTTGTAACAACGTCTTCTTGGAAGCCATTGTGCGGTAAATATAAATATGTTAATGTTATTTTTAGTCTGTTATTGGTTATATTTGGTCAATTATTTTAGTGTTATACTGTCGTCTCTTTAACAATTAGATTTATATGAACTCGAAATCGTTGCGAGGTGATACATGACGAGAGCGTCGAGTAGTACCAGACTGTAAAGTTTTATTTTTGCGCGGGGAATGTCTCCGTGGTTCCTGCCAGCTGCGCGGAATTGAAGGAGGAACGCTTTAATATTTTATGGTCTGACTGATGACTAACCGGCTCGGGTACATATACACATTCCTTGGTTTAAATAGTATGTTTTATACTGCCTACTGGCTTTAAAGACTTATTCTATACTATGATACAGTTTATACTGTATATAAACTATAATAATCATAAGTATAACTGTATGAACATACACAAATGACAAATATAATTCAATTATTCAATGTTAAGTTACTGAAGTATATATATACACTAATACTGTAATACACTTATTAAAGTATTAAACCGAATAATATATAAGTCATAAGTGCGCTGATTTTGCAGTCATATTTTCAAAATAACTGCGCGGATTTTTAGCGTTTCCTCAAAAATGCGCGGTTAGAAAAAATTCTGCGCGGGGAACGCGTTCCCCGCGCAGACCAAACTTTACAGTCTGGGAGTAGTATGTGAGCTCACACTCATAAGTCATATTAGTCAGACATGTGGTCAGACATTAGTCAACGAGACGCGAAGCGATTAACTAGAGGGCGAATGGTATAATTGTCTTATAAACCCATGCTATTTTCGGTATTTATTTCGTGTTTTAAGCAAATACCGGATTTTTGGCATTAGCAAAAATTCAGCCATTTTGTTTCATTACAAGCACTAAAGGCCATACCGTGAATCACCTTGAGCCCGCAATCTTAGTATAATAATAGCGGTTTTTGTACTTAACATTACTTAAGATCGCTTGATGTACGCGAAGTAATGGCGGGTGGTTTCAAATTTCCAAACAACTTGCATTAAAAAATAAATAAATAAATAATTTACTGAGAAGGTGCAGTATTCTCAACTACTTCTCAAAAAGATAAACCTTGTCTATGCTCCTACAACAACAAAATCAGGAAAGTATTGATCACTACAGTTCACTACAGTACAGCAGTACAGTAGCAGTAGTTCACACGAAACTGAATCTTTTCCCAGCCGAATACGGAATAGATCATTCTCGTTTCCTAGGCATACAGTACCTAAATAAATATAGCGTTGATGAAATGTAGGAGTAAATTGTCTTTATCGAAGACTCGAAGCTAAGGTACATGTAGTTTGTGGCGACTGTAAATAATTGGCAGCCGCCGGCCGGTCACAGTTTTGAAAGAACTATATATGACTGGCAGTCAGTAATCGTAACAATAATCTTAACGTAAACCCTAACCATAACCCAAATGCTAACCTTAACCCTAACCATTAAAAAATAAAACAAAAAGTAATAAAGAAAAAAATTAAAAGAAAAGTCACAAAAAGATGTGCGTTGCGGGATTCGAACCCGTCAGTTTCAGCACTGCAACAGGGAAAACTAACCACTACACTAAGACAGCTAGGTCAACAATAAGTAAAATAAAAATATATTTAAAGTCGTAAGCAACCAGTCATCTAAACACTAGTATGCTATTATAAACTGCCAGTCATATAGTTTTTCCAAAACCGTGACAGGCTGCTGGTTATATAGTCACTAAAAGTATTTTTTAAAAATAGTATTATTATTAACCATATATGATATCTTACCCAAAATGTCAAATGGTTATTATTAAATTATGGTTATTATAAAATTATAAACTTCCACAGCACAAGATATGTTTCCATTTTCGGACAGTATATGCTCTTCGTTTTAATACTGACTTAGCATATTCTTCGCATAGTGAATCATCATGCTCCAGCGGAAACTAGTCAAAAATCCGCTGACAATATTAGGCGACCGCAGGCTCAAGGTGATTCACGGTATGGCCTTTAGTGCTTTCCTTTAAATTTACGCCGTGGCCGGACCCCATAGGCTAAATACTCCCGTAGGCTAAATACTCCCGTAGGCTAAATATTCCCGTAGGCTAAATACTCCCGGACCGACATCACTATAATAAACATAAACACAATAGCACTGTGTCTGGTTGTTATTAATAGCTCAAAATGCGGACAAACAAACCAAATCTGACTCACAAATTATTGCAAATGACTGCTATTTTCTTTTGTTATGGCTGCAAGAATTATGGGTCAAATTATGGGTCAATTAAGTCTGGACAAACATGGCTACTGACAAGGACATTCCGTTCACATCTTGTTCGGCTTTGGTAGAACATTTACCTCAGAACACTTTGTTTCTATGCCTTATGATTAAAACAGTATTTTAAATTTTTTTATTTTTTCACAGCGAAGTACCAAGTTCTGGAAACATCATCACTTTTTTTCAATTTTTATTTATTTCTATTCATGGTTTCTTTTTCACCACACGCTGTCTTCAAGTTAAGCCAGTCATTCCAGTCAGGTAAGAGGATAAAAAATAGACAGAAATATTATAAAGTTAACATGGAAACATCTTTTCAACAAGCCATGAAGTGCCACACTTTTATTTCCACTGGGAGATTCCATCTTTCCTTATGTCTTGATCAATTGCAAGCATGCCCATCCCCCTGGCATTTGATGGGCATTTGCAGGGCATTTGCTAAGTTCTGGAGTAGGTGGCTGTCCCAATAAAGTACATGTCAGAGTCAGACATGGATACCGAAAGGACATTCTGATTCATGTTCATGGAGGGCCATGGGTGCAATCTATACTACTGCAAAATGCTAATCTTAGGAATACAATTTTCAGCATTTGGAGAACCTATCCCCTGGCATTCACTATGTGAATTACACTGAGCAGCTTTTCATAAAAATAAACATACAGAGACAATTTTGCTCGGACATCGGGAAAATATAGCCGGCGATTTGCTATACAGTACCCGCCGGAGCTCTGGTGGCAGCCGGGTCTGCTGGGTCTTAATGAAAGCCCTGGGCATTTGACATAATTATATGCATTAGAGCATTGCAAATGCCCCACCGTTGGGTCAGCATATTTATGCAAATCCCCACAGAGGGGTCATAAAATTGATGCAAATGCCCCTGCTTTCTTTGAACAGGGCTACTTTTCAAGAAAATAACAGCCAACCATTAACTATTTAGACACTTTCTTTGACAAATTCCTCACCCCCTGGGAACAGGTGAGTCATCAAATGTCTGTCAAATGCCTGGGGGAATGGGCATGCTTGGAATTGATCGAGAAATTATTCTCAATAATGGACGTCTCAGTGCCTTGGCAGCAAAGTAAAGTATTTGCTAGCTTCTTGCACTTAATTATTTTTTAATATAATATTTATCTTTGTTATAGGTTTTATGGAAGAATGGTGTCATTTTTTATTGTAGTTAGTCTATTGAGTAACATAGCTCCAAATTTTCACATTCCAATGCCTTTACATATGATATTTAGATCGGTAAGTTCATCAATTTATATTTCTGAAACTAGATTACTACCATTACAGCAAGTCGAAGGAAATTTAATTTTTTATTAGAAGTACACCTTTTTGTATTACAGTACTGCTCAGAAATAATCTAACTAGCTGCGTTCTTGTCCAGAATGTGTAATTCTGGACGCATACCAGTCGAGAACATGTTCCAGAACAGATCTCACAAGGATCAACCAGGTTTTAAATTCACCAATTATGCTTGTTTGGATGGGCTTAAAATATTTTATTCCCTGATAGAGCGGGGTCATGAAAATTTTTGAATTCAGTTTGAAAATATTCACAAACCAGTAAACCCTACAAATAATGACTGGTCGCTAATATGCCGCGCCCCTCCCGCCCTCGCCCCAAAAAACGCCTGCGGAGGAGGTAGGCTAATATGGCAAAGGCAGCAAAAACCGTTTTTCTGTTCGATATCCAATCCGATATCATTGGTTGACGTCTATTTATAATTATTATATGTGATGGAACCATTATGCAAATGTCCAATAATATATTTTATAATTATATGTTGTACCAGTATTTATTGTGTTACGTGACCGCTAAATGCAACAAAAAGTGTAACCTCGGCTAATTGGTTTTTATAATTAATATTTATTTATTAACAAGATACTTAGAATAGAAATTGAAAATGTCTACAGACAAAATGTCTAAAGATTAAAACTAAACTACAGTTCAGAAACTTATCTGTCGTCTGTGCACAACGAAACAGTCAATAGGAGATTCCAACACAGGTTAAAATAATATATCCGTATGGACTTGAAAAGGAAGGAATAATAAAACAACGGCTGACTATGTGACTTTGATATGTTGTTTTATTTGTGATAGGGTTCACTTGTTTCTAGCTTAATCCTTGGAATAATTATTCTTAAGAAAAGGTGTGTACATGCATGTGGATGTTAACTCAACATACCAGCTGTTAATTTTTAATTACTGTACATAATTTTGGAATAATACTTAACTTTTACTAAATGTATTTTTTTATATATTCATTTTATATTCATTGTGTTTATCCAGTTACAAGCTCACCACATATTTTGCTGTGGTGATGATCACTGTTGGAATAACAATATCTGCAATTGTGTCAGCAAAGTCCTTGGTAAGTTGACATATTATACGGTATAGACAATGAGGCAGCGGCGTAGAAAGCAAGTTTAAGTTGAGAAAATGATCCTACAACAGCCAAGATCCTCTGCCTGCCACCATTCAAGAACAACCAACCCTGTGCCCAAATGACTAAATCGACCCCTCTAGCTATCGACCAACATCCACCAGGAAGATTCATGCCTGACCAGTTTAACACCCTAAAATACCTGATTGCATCGTCGATTAAAGATGCGTTGCTCCTTGTGTCGGATCCATCCAATGCCAGTACATTGAACGAACCACCTCCAGAAAACCGCACTTTCTGTCGTGCCCACAATTTATCCACAAAGATTTGCATGACTTACTGTATTTGCTTTGAATTAATTTAAATGTTTTAGGATAGCACTAAGCTTGTTGGGTCATCTGGGGACAGTGCTGTTGATGTGATGTGGATGAGTGTAGGTAAGGTTTCTCTTAATTAAAGATTTTTAAATACTTCATGCCTTGAGGGTGTTCGGACATATTCTGTTGCTGGACAACCGGTTGCTAACGACAGGTTATTTAGCACCCGATATACAAATTACTGTACTTCACATTCAAAGTATAACAAAGATATTTTATGCGTGGAATATGTAGGCAAACTATTGTCCGGTGACGTAATTTAATGACGTCACACTGACGTCATCGACATTTTTAGTGTCGTGTAAATCTAAATGTCCTAAATTACTTCCCACAAAAAAGTATGTATGGATTTATAGATAAATTAAATAAAAACGAAGTTATGAAAATGTTGTGTTTATTTCGATTTTTATTTTAAAAATTCTCAAAATCCATACTTTTGTGAAGATAACAGTCCAGATTCTAATCGCACGTGAACAATCAATTTTTCTTTAAGATTATAGGAATTTTCATATTTTGGTGACGTCATGATGACGTCATCACATATGACATAACTTTGCCCACATACGACATACAGACTGTCTTGATGGATTCTTAAATCTGTGAAATTCTTTATTAAGTCTGAACTTAAGTCTTTATTTATATTAGTATATGGCTTGACTCGTGAGCGGTCTTAACGCAGGCCTTTCCTTTTCTGTAATTTGATTGTTTCCTGAGCAGTCTTTACAAACCAGTGAAAACCAGTCATTACAACAGAACTGAAAAGTTTTAAAAATGAGACACATGAAAAAGAGCCATATAAAAAAACCTTATTAACCTCGTTTTGTCGGTCTTTACGGCCTATCCTGCCCTAACGTCAGTAACCGGAGATCATGAAGGTTGCGGGTTCGATTCCCGTCTGGGGCTCAGGTATATTAATTACCATATTAAAATAACCAAGCTGCAAGTCATATTTAATATACTCTCTCCTTCGTCGCTCGGTCTGTACTGAAAGACCGCAGGCAAGATAATTTTGCAGTATAGACCTCCTCAGGGTTCGAATTAGTTGAGTAAAAACGATGTGCATTTTCCCAGGAAAACATGATGTCCAAGCGGGCCCTCTCAATATAAAAAAAAATAATGGTGTGCAAAAAATTGAAATATGCCAAAAGGAATTCTAGGCTAGACATGAGATACGACAAAGATCAAATTTCAGCCGCCATTTTGCACGGGCAGCTCCTGGAAATTATGCGGGAAAGTGATTCGTTCCCAGGGCACTTTAGAACAGACACGCAAAATATGGCGTCGACGACAATGGTCAATCTATTATGGCTTTTCTTTACAATTTTATATTTTTTCACCTTTGGGAAATAGTACTGTTAACTTAACTTATAGTTTGTCAGAACTATTTGTTTGTGTTCAATACTGAGACTATTTTTTTCTGCACATCGTTTTGTAAAGTGATGTGCAACTTTTACTATTTGGGCCAAAACGATGTGCAAATTGCACATTGCACACCATTAATTCGAACCCTGGACCTCCTGCTTATAGTCACTTGTCTTTACTTATGATAACTGTAGAGAGAGTTTCCTTGGATAATCTTCATGGCTGAACATGGAATAATGTTGTTTTAACTCCATGAGTTGTGGTGTTTTCAATGTGAGATTCTTTCATCATTTAGGCATCGTCATATTAATCGTGGCTTTGTTAACCACATCAAGATTAGGAATATATCAGGTAAATGACAATGTAAAAGTGCAACTGTTTGTATTCTTGAAAATTAATCAACATACCGTAATTAACCTACACTACTGGAGTCGATGGAAAATTGTTAACTCGAGTGGGATTTGAACTCGCACCTTCAGGATTCCAGTCTGCTGCTCTACCAGTTGAACTAATGAGATGGTCTCTGACATCAGGTGCAGGGTAGAGAATTTTCACACATTAAAATATTAGTTCCATCTTCAAGTTTGTTCCACAAATTTACTTGAAAATGTGCGTATAACAACTCCTCATGATAATGAACGTTGTAAACTTAGCAATCTGACACTGAGATATAAGACATTTTTTAATGAGTGAAAATTCTCAGCACCTGATGTCAGAGACCATATCAAACATACTGAAATATTTCAAAAACGAAATAAAATACAGAAAAGTTGTAAAAGGTGTTACTCTATCATTTTAAGAGTTATTTGATATTAGACAAACTTAATGGCCAATGTCTTTTAATTTAAGTGGCACTACGACAGAATAATCGCCAGTCCACATTATGAGCTTACTGCTTACTATAGAAGTACTTATATCAATGATATAATACTGTATTGTGCTGATTAAATTTGTACAACTAGTGACATTATCAAGCTAAGATTTCAATTGCTTATATTACGACAAGGATAAATAAAAAAATCGATTTTTTTATTTTGTAACTGTACTTTTAGGAAGTACTTTACAAAGAGTATGGCAAGCATCCAGCTGAAGCCCTGTTTTATTCGGTAAGCATTGGATTTGTTTAACTTTAATTTTTATAAAGAATTTCTGTAATTACCAGCTTAACTAATCATTGAATCTGTACGTTCTCGCACTACTGCGCATGATCAGGATCCATACCACTGATCTCTAAATAAAGACTGGATCGAGCGACTATTGTTCAGAAAATGAAGCCGGAAGTAGCTCGTGGCGGATATCTTGTTGGGACCACGCTATATAGTTTTACTGTAGGCGACAGATACTATCTGTCTCTGATCTTTTATGATGTTAAAATGAAATCTGTCTCTGATCTTTTATGATGTTAAAATGAACCAGTTGTCTAAAGTTTTCCCATAATATAGAACACAAACTACGGCTCCATAACAGTAACTATGAAGCCGGAATTAACGCGTGGCGGCCAATTGGAGTAACCGTCTCTGTCGCCTATAGTAAAACTATATAACACTATCTGTCTCTGATCTTTTAAGATGCTAAAATGAATCAGTTGTCCAAGGTTTTCCCATAATATAGAACACAAACTACGGCTCCATAACAGTAACTATGAAGCCGGAATTAGCGCGTGGCGGCCAATTGTGGTCACTCCAATACTAGTTTGGCTGTGCGCAGTGGTCAAAGCATTGAAGCTTTCGAGTTAACCACTGCAATAGCCCGTGACGCTCACTCTTTGTCACACTTTACTGTCCAAAAGTGACACATACTTAGGTTATCGTCCGCTTGGTCATTGCGGGAAGATATCAGACCTCGGTCTTTCATGTACGGATCTCGCCCTACGTCCCGTAATGACCGCGCTCTCGGTTAATAAGAGGTTATTATTAACCGTATACCACCAAATAACATATTTCCTTTCCCCCATATTTTAGCATTGTTTACCGCTACCCATATTCATCTTCTTAGCTCCGAACATCTATCGACATATTTTAATCTACAACGCATCAGGTTTGTTCTTTGTAATTTTATTTGATGTTTATGCAGTTACTAACTAGAATTAGTATGTAGAGTATATTACACGGTGGTGCGAAGATATGAATTTTATCTTGGCGAAAACAATATTTTACGAAAGAGCGCAGTGAATTAGTAAAATATTGTTTTTACCACGAGAAGATAAAATTCATATCTTTAAGCCACCTTGTAATTTTCTTTTTATTATATAGATTCAATGCAAAAAGATGGGAAAATGTTTAATCACGAGATCGATATCTTCACTAGTGAGGATATGGAAAATATGTCACTGCATATTTCTTAGTAAAACACTCCCAATCTATATAATAAAAATTGACAAGTTTCTATTACAAATTCTCATTAAATTTCCATTGGTTATCGCAGGAGTTACTATCCGCTGTTTCTGAGCTTAAACGAGTTCTGATTGATTGATTGGCTGACTGTCCAGTATTACTCTGAGACGATAGTCACCGCGTAGCGCGGTGACTATAACATTATTATAAGTAATACCATGACTTGAGGGAAATTAGCGATTAAATTGCCCGCCGCCGCGGGAAGATTTGTGAAAGTCTGAGGGCGAAGCCGGAGGACTTTTACAAATCTTCCCGAGGCGAAGGGCAATTTAATCGCTAATTTCCCGACAAGTCATGGTATCGGTTTGTAATATTATGATCGCCGAGGAAAACTTTGAGAACCTTATCTAGCCCGTGGTTGGAGGCAGAGTCCTTTGTCTTATAAGATTCCCGTCTGGATATGATATGCAAGCGGGAAATTTAGTGGAAAACAAAGGATTTGTTTGTCTTCTAATTTTCCCGCATTCACATGCACGGGAAAATTAGTAGACAAAGAAATCCTTTGTGTTCTACTAAATTTCCCGCATGCATATCGTAGGAATGAGGGAAATTTAGAAGACAATGGCAAAATTTCCCTCTTGCATGAGCAATGAGGGAAATTAGCGATTAAATTCCCGGAGAGAACAAAAGAATCCGAGGCGATCATGGTATTACTATAAATCATACTTGAAAAAGTGTTTTGTGTTTTTTCGACGAATACATTTTCGGTGGCTTCACTCACTCCATTGGGGCTGTTCGGTACACACTTCCAAACCCCATCTCCCTTTCGCAACGATCCTTCATTTCGTTTCCTCCTAATCCCCCACCGCTTCTTTTACCAGCACCGTTAGTTTCCTATGGGGTGAACCTCCACGTTCCCAGACTCTGGTTCTTCATGTTTGGTAACTGCGTGACGCAGTTCATTTGTATCTGCAGTGTGTTCGTCTTGACCACGGAGTTCACGTCACTCTCCGTCACCCTCGTTGTCACGCTGCGCAAGTTCATCAGTCTCGTCATCTCCATATTCTATTTCAACAATCCGTTTTCCATCTACCATTGGCTCTCCACGTTTCTCGTCTTCCTCGGTACCTTCGTCTTTCTCGACCTTCACAATCGTCTCCTGGATCTCATGGCACCGACGCCGGAAATAGATGCCGCAAAGAAAGAGGAATAAATTACTCTGGGACAATAAGCAACCGACAATTTCAAAATGTGGCTGGATGGAACACTCCGGTTGAGGTGACCGTTAGGTACTAGGTTCGAGTCGTCTTCGAGAAGATATTAGCGACCTTTAGATTGAGTACGAGTACGAAGACGAACTTTTCTGCGCAGTGGAGAAACAACAATGGAAAAGAACCATGCGCAATGGTAAACTCGTCTTCGTACTCGTCTTCGTCCTCAAATCTAAAGGTCTCTATTCTACGACGGCAACCTAGGACGGCGACGCCAATTTCGAAACCGTAGACGGTCGGACACCTCATTAAGAGTGTAAAATATCGAAATGTTGTCAAATAATAAAGTTATTTTTAGATGTAATAAACAGATTTCTGAGTTCTTCTATCATGCCATTACGCTTAAAAATTACGTAATTCAGCTACCTTAGGCGCGATCCTCTAGATAGGAGATTGGGTTTGAGTTTGGCTTTTTTTTGCTTCTTTTGATCTTGAATTTGGCTACTTCGGGCTCAGATCTGCTGGCAACCCTGGTTAGGATCTTTGTTGTGTTGGGGTTGGGTTTGGTGCTCTACCGTACTCTGAAATAGCCTCCACCTGAGGTGTCCAACCATCAATGAGGTGTCCGACCGTCTACGGTTTCGAAATTTGCGACGGCGACGGCAGTTAAAGCAATAACCAATATTTCTAAAACGATTGTATAGTGTCTGAGTTTTAGTCAGTCTTAAGGAACCCATCTCTCTGCGAGTTACCGTTTTCCTAAAGACGTGAAAATACTCTCAATGGCGTTGCAAACAGAACGAGGACGGCGTTGAGATTATACTTGGGAATAACAATTATTCATTCTTTTTGTTTCGCACAAAGATTCTTTTGTTTGAACGACGTCCTCGTTCTAGGTTGCCGTTGTAAATCTTAAGGCCCTTTTAGTATCAGCGTTAGAGTTAAAGTGCACCTGGCTTTATACTAACCCTAATACAAACCCTAATATACTAACATTAAAGTGCACCTGACATCAAAATGTTTTATTGTCTTATTTGGAAGAACTTTTAAAATGATAAAGTAACTTCTTTTGAAGATTTTCATTTATTCGCTTTCTTTTTGAGATATATCAGTTTGTTTGATATGCAAATGTACGGAATTTACGTCACACATGCATAATGACTTATCAGAGAATGTTATATATCTTTGCGTTCATCAAATAAAAACACTAAAGTGTGGATAACACGTGTGTGCGTGTTTCTCCCACAACACCAAACTTCTCGATTTTAAAGGATTTCGTTCGAGAATGCAAGAGATACACACATTTCTCCAATAAGTCATTATGCATGTGTGACGTAAATTCCGGACATTTGCATATCAAACAAACTGATATATCTCAAAAAGAAAGCGAATAAACGAAAATCTTCAAAAGAAGTTACTTTATCATTTTAAAAGTTCTTCCAAATAAGACAATAAAAAATTTTGATGTCAGGTGCACTTTAATGTTAGTATATTAGAGTTTGTATTAGGGTTAGTATAAAGCCCGTTTTCCACTTCAACCGTATCGTACCGAAACGCAGCGTATTTCTTTGTTTCGTGAGCACTAGAGCAAGACTAATGACTTTGACACAAAAGAAAACGCTACGTTACGTCATAGTCAATCGAGATATGGTCTGGAAACTCGGCAAACTTCAAAGCGACTATAATGAGCTACGTTTTGATGTTGAACCGTACCTTACACCGTGCACATCCTTTGTTTTAGGTTTATTAATATTTAAACAACACGGTTGAGCGATTAAACCCAAACGATTCTATTGGATGATTGCTTCATTATACTAAAATACAATAGGTTCATTGACCGTGCACCGTGCACAAAATTGCATAAAGACGAACAAAAAGATAGAACAAAGACTTTAGCTGAGTTTCCAGACCATATCTCGATTGACTGTGATTACGTTACGTCACGTTACGTTATGTTACGGTTGAAGTGGAAAACGGGCTTTAGGGTTAGTATTAGCTACGTATAGGAAAGCTCAAAAAATAACCCTAATACTAACCCTAATACTAACCCTAATACTAACCCTAACACTAACCCTAACACTAATTCTAACCATAATACTTACTCTAATACTAACTCTAATAGTAATAATACAAACCCTAATACTAAACCATGTTGAAATCTCTCGCGGATACTAAAAAAGATCGTCCAGAAGACGACTCGGACCTAGTACCTCACGGTCACCTCAATTTCAAAACATAGCAATTAAATGGGAACTATACCCAGAAAATAAATTACTTTTAAATAAAAGGCCTATAAGTATAATGTTTAGAAATGTTAATAGTTTTACGGTATCTGCTCTTGTACTCGAGAAATAACGTTTTCATTCTTGTATTCTTATATGCTTCTGGACGCCGCCATTTTCGAGTTTTCTCGACGGCTCAGACTTGAGGTCCAGCGGGGGTTTCATTTCAATTTTGGCGTCAAGACAAGCACTCAATCAACCTCGTACCCAGGGTCTTATCTCCGCGCATCCCCGCCCTCTGTCTATTATGGGCGGGCGGAGATAAGACCCTGGGTACGAGGTTGTGACACTGTCACATTTGTACGTCTTTTTCGGACCCAGACTCTTCGTCGTTTTATGCTTTATTGTGTTAATTTTGCGCGAATCGTAATGTTTGGTTATGGTCTTATGGACGAAGCACGTAGACAGCGAAGGAACCAACGAGACCGAGAGCGGAGAGCAAATGAAAATGCTGAAGAACGGAAAGATTGATTGTGTAGACGAAGGGAAAGAGATCGAACACGGCGTAGCCGTAGGGCACAGAGAGAGAGTCAGAGACTGCTGCTGAAGAACGGGAAGATAGATTATGTAGACGAAGGGAAAGAGATCGAACACGGCGTAGGGCACAGAGAGAGTAAGAGACTGCTGTAGAAGAACAGGAAGATAGATTATGTAGACGAAGGGAAAGAGATCGAACACGGCGTAGGGCACAGAGAGAGAGTCAGAGACTGCTGCTGAAGAACGGGAAGATAGATTATGTAGACGAAGGGAAAGAGATCGAACACGGCGTAGGGTACAGAGAGATTCAGAGACTGCTGTATAGAAGAACGGGAAGATAGATTATGTAGACGAAGGGAAAGAGATCGAACACGGCGTAGGGCACAGAGAGAGTCAGATACTGCTGCAGAAGAACGGGAAGATAGATTATGTAGACGAAGGGAAAGAGATCGAACACGGCGTAGGGCACAGAGAGAGTAAGAGACTGCTGTAGAAGAACAGGAAGATAGATTATGTAGACGAAGGGAAAGAGATCGAACACGGCGTAGGGCACAGAGAGAGAGTCAGAGACTGCTGCTGAAGAACGGGAAGATAGATTATGTAGACGAAGGGAAAGAGATCGAACACGGCGTAGGGTACAGAGAGATTCAGAGACTGCTGTATAGAAGAACGGGAAGATAGATTATGTAGACGAAGGGAAAGAGATCGAACACGGCGTAGGGTACAGAGAGATTCAGAGACTGCTGTATAGAAGAACGGGAAGATAGATTATGTAGACGAAGGGAAAGAGATCGAACACGGCGTAGGGCACAGAGAGAGTCAGAGACTGCTGCAGAAGAACGGGAAAATAGATTATGTAGACGAAGGGAAAGAGATCGAACACGGCGTAGGGCACAGAGAGAGTCAGAGACTGCTGTAGAAGAACGGGAAGATAGATTATGTAGACGAAGGGAAAGAGATCGAACACGGCGTAGGGCACAGAGAGAGTCAGATACTGCTGCAGAAGAACGGGAAGATAGATTATGTAGACGAAGGGAAAGAGATCGAACACGGCGTAGGGCACAGAGAGAGTCAGAGACTGCTGTAGAAGAACGGGAAGATAGATTATGTAGACGAAGGGAAAGAGATCGAACACGGCGTAGGGCACAGAGAGAGTCAGAGACTGCTGTAGAAGAACGGGAAGATAGATTATGTAGACGAAGGGAAAGAGATCGAACACGGCGTAGGGCACAGAGAGAGTGAGAGACTGCTGTAGAAGAACGGGAAAATAGATTATGTAGACGAAGGGAAAGAGATCGAACACGGCGTAGGGCACAGAGAGAGTCAGAGACTGCTGTAGAAGAACGGGAAGATAGATTATGTAGACGAAGGGAAAGAGATCGAACACGGCGTAGGGCACAGAGAGAGTCAGAGACTGCTGTAGAAGAACGGGAAAATAGATTATGTAGACGAAGGGAAAGAGATCGAACACGGCGTAGGGCACAGAGAGAGTCAGAGACTGCTGTAGAAGAACGGGAAGATAGATTATGTAGACGAAGGGAAAGAGATCGAACACGGCGTAGGGCACATAGAGAGTAAGAGACTGCTGTAGAAGAACGGGAAGATAGATTATGTAG
The DNA here is from genome assembly GCA_035772405.1 of Chrysogorgia sp. JL179-B06. Lineage (NCBI taxonomy): Eukaryota > Metazoa > Cnidaria > Anthozoa > Scleralcyonacea > Chrysogorgiidae > Chrysogorgia > Chrysogorgia sp. JL179-B06. Next base: position 2,225,108 of record JAYKKM010000450.1, on the reverse strand, counting down.
ACGAAGGGAAAGAGATCGAACACGGCGTAGGGCACAGAGAGAGTCAGAGACTGCTGTAGAAGAACGGGAAGATAGATTATGTAGACGAAGGGAAAGAGATCGAACACGGCGTAGGGCACAGAGAGAGTCAGAGACTGCTGTAGAAGAACGGGAAGAAAGATTATGTAGACGAAGGGAAAGAGGTCGAACAGAGAGAGTCAGAGACTGCTGTAGATGACGGGAAGATAGATTATGTATAGACGAAGGGAAAGAGATCGAACACGCGGCGTAGGGCACAGAGAGAGAGTCAGAGACTGCTGCAGAAGAACGGGAAGATAGATTATCATGTAGACGAAGAGAAAGAGATCGAACACGCGGCGTAGGGTACAGAGAGAATCAGAGACTGCTGCAGAAGAACGAGAAAATAGATTATGCAGACGAAGGGAGGATTTCGAAAATTGCAGGTGATTTTTTGGCTTTTTCGCAGATATCTAGATTTTCGTAGATATCTAGCTTTTGCGCAGATATCTAGACTCTCTCTGTGCCCTACGCCGTGTTCGATCTCTTTCCCTTCGTCTACATAATATATCTTCCCGTTACGTTCTTCTATAGCCTGTGCAGACTGCAGTAGCCAGGAACCTAAAGTTCTTCTATAGCAGTCTCTGAATCTCTCTGTTCGACCTCTTTCCCATGACGCTTCGCATCTCCCTGGCTTGCAGAAATTTTTTTTGGGATCACTTCCCATAGGAAGCAACCTGATTGACTAATCCGAAATAACTTTTATCCTAACCCCCCGCCTAACGAGTTTTCTAACCCTAACCCCCCGTATTTTCCCCATCTCGAACCGCCACGCATTTGGGATGCTAAATTAGTAGACTAGTAATGCAGGGCTGCACATGCACAGTCAAGGTCCCCAAAAAAGTAATCCCAAACAATAATTTTGCGTGCGGCTTCCCTTGCGTGACAAATTTTACTCGAGAAAATTAAAATTGTATTTTACTCGAAGTGCAGTCAATTTACCTGAAATATTAAGGTTGAACTTCAAACAAATTGAAACGGGAATGGTTTTAGCTTTCTCAGTACCTTGATACATTCGGAAATCACATACCAAAAGTACCTAGTTTATTTCCAGGGACTTCTGGTAATGAAAACTGTTGCAATTTTTTGATGTTAAACCGTAGATTTCATGACTATCGGCAGAATTTCAGAAACATTCGACAGTTTTCCTAGTGAAGGAAAATTCCGAGTGTTGGAATATATACATTTTAAGACCAAACCGGGACCTCCCGTAGCTCAGTGGTCGGTCGCAGGTTCAATTCCAGCCGGAAGGCCTTGAAGTTGCATTTTTCGCAATTCCATCAGATTTCCTAGTTCGTTAATCATTTATAGTTGATTTTGAAATTGATTTTAGCCACTCTTCTATATTTCAAAACTTTTCCAGGGCAGCATATGTCCGCGGCCCTAGCTGTCTGTTTTCTTTGTCGCCACGTAAATCTCCTGCTTTCCGTGAAATCTCCAGGTTTATAGTTCCTGTAGGCATGTACAGGTAAAATTTTGTAGGGGGGGGGCTGAGCATAACTTGCCCGAATAAATGATGACGTCAATACAGTATTAATCTACTTTTGCATAGAATTGCCATCGTTAGCCCATAACTATATTATACATGCAAGTTTTTCGTTAAATTCTCGATTCTCTGAAAGTGTATTTCCTGCAATTTGAGGGCACTTTTCTCGTTTTTTTCAGCCGCGGCAGTGTGCGGGATTCGAAGTATTTAACAACCGTTGAAGTAACACAGATTTTTAGACCGCGTTGCACGAGGAAGGCAATTAGCCACAAAACCAAATATATACAACAGTCAAGATAGACGATGCCCAGAGGCCCTGGAGAAAAATAGGCCCTTTTCTCACCAGACTTAGGTCTTAGCGAGTAAGCGTACTTTCATAAATGTCTTGTATCGATTGTAATTTTCGATAGAGGTTTACAACACTGATCTGTGAAACATAAAGACTTTAATTTATATATATTATAACGTACATCATATGCGTACATCAGCGCTGCCGCACATCCGCACATGTCCGTGTCGAACATCCGCACGTGTGCGTCACGTGTGAAACATAAAGAAAGTCACCTATAGTATATTACATTATTACTATATATAAAAGCGCAAGAAGCCTCTGCGGAGGAGAGTGGAAAGTCACTGTGAAACATAAAGACAGCTTTATATATATATTATAACGATCTATATACGGCCCTAATGTCTCCACCAGCTCCAGGCCCGACATAGCCAACCCTTATCTGGCTCTGCGGACCAGGCCTGGCTATGCACTGACGATTGCTCAACGAAGAACAATGAAATCCCAACCTAATTCCCTCAATGAGAATCCGTTATAATGTTTCAAATATTAGAAGACCACATTTTCCCCGAATAGGACTCATTTTTCGGACAACTGCAGTTGAGTGGTCTAGACTCTGGACTTGTATTATGGTTGTATTTATTAACTTGATGTGTTTATTGCTTTGCCGACAGCCGTGTCATTAGCGCTCACTTGAAACACTTCATTGTAGCTGTAACTTTTTAAGCCGTGTTATTTTAAAGGAATTGGGGGTTATCAATCCTTGTCAAGTTGGTGGACCAATCGATCCCGCGGATTCCTTGACAACGGCCTGGGCGTGGTGTGGCAACCACCTGCGCTACCCGAGTAATCATATAACTTTTATTTGCATAACCTCGACGTCCATCGAAACAAAAAGACCGACTGCGAGCGGAGCTTGAATTTGTCATTATGGTGAGTAGACTGTCTCTAACTTGTTTCTGTGTATTATGTTAATCTGGTATAAGTCCATCAACCAGACTGGAATCAAGATCCACTTATTCCACTTTTAGTTTCTATAGAACTGCGCTCGTCTGAAGATTAAAATTTGCGCTCAGTCCAAAATAAGTACACACTCTATACATAAAATATGTTTTTATATTGCTACGTTTTGTAACTTTGCTATATGATTGCTTACAATTACCCCCGAAGCGAACTGCGAACCATTTTTGATGGCGATTATTAAATGTAAGAAGACTATCCTCGCGATCGTCGCTGCGTCTCCACAAGCTCTCCATTTGCCGGATCGCGATGCCTGGTCTGATCGAATATTCATCATGTGTGCCCTTTAGATGTTCAGTATAGAGAGATTTTAATGGACAAGCAAGTTTTGCAAGATTCAGATGCTGGGACGGGTCTAGTTCGAATGATTTGTATTTTGTCTTGTGATCTCGAATAATGACGCGCATAATGCTTTCGAGACACTGAAATTACCCGCACATTCTAATGCTCGGGAATGATTCGTTTCTGGCTATCCTAAGTGAGACCAGTATGAGTTGTTATTAAAATATTTGAGAGAAATGTTATCTTGTTACAATCGATAATTTCCCCTGATTTACGACGTTGCCAAGACAGACTTATATACTCGTTAGGAAAAACAACATACGTGTGTACAATTTTTTCCCAATATTTAAAGAGATTTGAAAGATTTCACCGTTTTTGGGTTCCATAAAAGATCTAATATCTACAATTTATATAACCAAGTTTTACTGACATAACGTGCTCATCGGCTAGGATAACTGCTGTGGCTTGAAAAACAGAGAAACCGCAATAACTGTTGTTGAAACACCGCAATTACTGATAGTAAGTAAGTAAAAGCTTTATTTAATCAGGAAACCCTATCAGATAAATCTGTTCTCCCTAGAGAACCTGAAAAAACGAATGATGAGACCACCACAAGAAAATTTGACCGAAAAATTCCAGTACTATTTTGTAGTAAGGTAAATTAGGTAATCTGTAATCCCCTTTCCAAAAAATTGCTTTAAAAAAAAAAGCGTTCTGTTTCTGGCCGGAAGTTTGGCAAAATCGAAGAGTTCTTTTTATAAACTGCGACAATTATGGGTGGCGAAGGCGTTATTAGTTCTGTTTACTTTGTATTGCGTGCGGGGGTATTGTTTCACTTCTTGGCAGTGAGACTTGTCATTCAAAAACTGATTAGCAGTTAGCACTTATCGGGGGTTAATGGCTAAGTTGCCTTTTATAATATTGCATTATATTGCAATATGATTTGTTTGAGCTAGCCCTCTTGGTAGGGCTGCTTCTCAGTAAAACCATTATGTAAAATTAATTTGTGTTTATATTTTCGCCAAAGCTGGAAATTTTCCATGTAAACGCACTCAAGAGGGGCTGACCCTTCTAGGAGGGCTGGCAAGTCAAATCTCCGTACACGCGACAAAGTTGGTCTTCGCCCGTATATTTTAAGACAACTGTTTATTTCACAAGTTCTGTTTGTTCATACGTAGGTTTTAAATTGAAAACTTGTGCGGGAAAATGGGATTCAGCAGGTTACGAGGGAAATACATGTTGTCATGATGTCATCTGAAAGAGCTATATAGCCCTCGTCGAAGGGCTAGAAATATTCCCATGTAAACGCGAGGTGAAATCCATCCCTTTTACTACGGCTAGCCCTACCAGGTGTTTATATGGAGGAATGGCTCGCTTATTACATAGTATATTGTAGTTCATGCATGAGGGGAGTGAGAACGAACTCGAACTGACGGTTGCGAAGGAGACTATAGCCCTCTCCCTAATTTAGTTGAAACCTCTCAAGGTATATTGGGATTATCCCATCGTTCTCAGCTGTAATCCTCACAATTCCTTCACGAACGTTTCACTAAATTCAGGATTAAGTAGCCTGCGTCATATTCGGGGTTAAGTTCGAATGTGACGCGCAGTCCAAATCGGTCGTATAAGACTGACGAAGTCGTCAATCGAAAAACACGGCACACGGTAACGCAAGATGAAAAATTGAAACTCGACAAGCGCCAGGCACACGAGAAGTTTGATTTGATTTCATAAAAAAACTCTGCGATTGGGGTGGCATTTTGAATTTCCACGATGCTACGCGCGCGTGCAAGATGGCATTTTCTAGAAAAATGAAAGTTTTTCAACCAGTTTTATAATAATTAATGCTAATTTACATTCACATAATGTGTCTTGTTCGGGAAATTTAATAGCATTGGTAAAAGCCGGTTTATTGGGCTTTCAGAAAATGTATAGCTTTCGCAACAGTTATGGTTATTTCCAGAGATATCAATAGAACAAAGAGGTGGTTCAATTTTCGATGTTTTTCAGCCCGTCAGGAAATAGTTGAGAAGCTTATCGATATTTGAACTAACCGGCTATATCCGTTTGTAATTAATACTTTTCCTACGCAAAATTGGAATAGAAGTTTTCAGAGAGCCTGCTCGCAAGCAAGAGAATTTCCTCATCACATATTTTAGCTGTGGGGTGCTGTGTTGAACTTTTCCCACGTATTACATGGCGATTTTCAACCCGAGCTGACAATTCAGCCCGCGCTCAGGCCGGGTTTTCAGCCCGGGCAGAATTTACCGTGTGAAAGTCATATCCAAATATGGCTTTCTCACAAAGACTCATAAAATGATAGAGTAACACCTTTTACAACTTTTCCGTATTTTACTTCGTTTTTGAAATATTTCAGTTTGTTTGATATGTAAATGACCAATGAACAACTATTCAATATTGTTAAAGATGGTAGGGTATGCAGGGTAGAGGTTTTACTCATTAAAAATGTCTTATATCTCAGTGATTGCTAAGTTTACAACGTTCATTATCATAAGGAGTTATTATACGCACATTTTCAAGTAAATTTGTGGAACAAACTTGAAGATTGAACTAATATTTTAATGAGTGAAAATTCTCTACCCAGCACCTGACGTCAGAGACCATCTCATTTACATAATCAAACAAACTGAAATATTTCAAAAACGAAGTAAAATACGGAAAAGTTGTAAAAGGTGTTACTCTATCATTTTACGAGTTCTCTCATATTAGACAAAGGTCCGAGCATAGTGTAAATGAAGCTTAATCTAGAATTCACGGATTCAATTGACACTGTCATGAAACACGCATGTCTACTCTGAAGTTTTTATGTAATGTATAGACTCAATCTCGTAACCGAGACCATAGACTGGGAAGGTTTAAGAAAAAACAAGGTGCTTTATTATCTAGTTATTAACCGAAATAAACGAGGCTAATAAGTAGTTTACTATATGTCTTTTAGTTCGTTTTCTTGTTTGTTTTTAGCGCTGTTTTCATTGCTTTACTAAACGAGGTAAGCCTCGTTTCGTGTTTGCATCTGTTGGTATTAGTTCCGAATGAAACATGCATCGTGTTTTGTGTAACTGCAGCATTAAAGAAAAACAACACTAATGTTCCAGCATGCTTCATTGTTCGGGATTTCTCAATGAAGATACCTAGTTCTCTTCTATTTGTGCTCAAATGAACAAAAATGTTACCGAAAGTAGCCTAAGAAAATTTGATATAGAACCCGTTGTTCTCTACGCGTTGCGAAATATCGCGCATGCTCAGCTCATGACAGGGCCTTTAAACAGTACAAGAAATCGTAATGGTGTATAGCGTAGTCCTAGGAAAAGTTAAGGAAAAGTTGCACTAAGAAAATTTGAATTAGGAAGTTAAACTAGGAAAAGTTAAACTAGGAGAAATTGAACTAGGAAAAGTTAAACAAGGAAAGTTGAACTAGGAAAAGTTGAACTAGGAAAAGTTGAACTAGAGAAATTGAACTAGGAAAAGTTGAACTAGGAGAAATTGAACTAGGAAAAGTCTAGGAAAAGTTGAACTGGGAAAAGTCTAGGAAAAATTGAATTAGGAAAAGTCTAGGAAAACTAGGAAAAGTCTAGGAAAAATTGAATTAGGAAAAGTCTAGGAAAAGTTGAACAAGGAAAAGTCTTGGAAACGTTGAACTAGGAAAAGTCTAGGAAAAGTTGAACTAGGAAAAGTCTAGGAAAAGTCTTGGAAACGTTGAACTAGGAAAAGTCTAGGAAAAATTGAATTAGGAAAAGTCTAGGAAAAGTCTAGGAAAAGTTGAACTAGGAAAAGTCTAGGAAAAGTTGAACTAGGAAAAGTCTTGGAAATGTTGAACTAGGAAAAGTCTAGGAAAAGTTGAACTAAGGAAAAGTTAAACTAGGAGAAATTGAACTAGGAAAAGTTAAACAAGGAAAGTTGAACTAGGAAAAGTTGAACTAGGAAAAGTTGAACTAGAGAAATTGAACTAGGAAAAGTTGAACTAGGAGAAATTGAACTAGGAAAAGTCTAGGAAAAGTTGAACTGGGAAAAGTCTAGGAAAAATTGAATTAGGAAAAGTCTAGGAAAACTAGGAAAAGTCTAGGAAAAATTGAATTAGGAAAAGTCTAGGAAAAGTTGAACAAGGAAAAGTCTTGGAAACGTTGAACTAGGAAAAGTCTAGGAAAAGTTGAACTAGGAAAAGTCTAGGAAAAGTCTTGGAAACGTTGAACTAGGAAAAGTCTAGGAAAAATTGAATTAGGAAAAGTCTAGGAAAAGTCTAGGAAAAGTTGAACTAGGAAAAGTCTAGGAAAAGTTGAACTAGGAAAAGTCTTGGAAATGTTGAACTAGGAAAAGTCTAGGAAAAGTTGAACTAAGGAAAAGTTAAACTAGGAGAAATTGAACTAGGAAAAGTTAAACAAGGAAAGTTGAACTAGGAAAAGTTGAACTAGGAAAAGTTGAACTAGAGAAATTGAACTAGGAAAAGTTGAACTAGGAGAAATTGAACTAGGAAAAGTCTAGGAAAAGTTGAACTGGGAAAAGTCTAGGAAAAATTGAATTAGGAAAAGTCTAGGAAAACTAGGAAAAGTCTAGGAAAAATTGAATTAGGAAAAGTCTAGGAAAAGTTGAACAAGGAAAAGTCTTGGAAACGTTGAACTAGGAAAAGTCTAGGAAAAGTTGAACTAGGAAAAGTCTAGGAAAAGTCTTGGAAACGTTGAACTAGGAAAAGTCTAGGAAAAATTGAATTAGGAAAAGTCTAGGAAAAGTCTAGGAAAAGTTGAACTAGGAAAAGTCTAGGAAAAGTTGAACTAGGAAAAGTCTTGGAAATGTTGAACTAGGAAAAGTCTAGGAAAAGTTGAACTAAGGAAAAGTTGAACTAAGGAAAAGTTGAACTAGGAAAAGTCTAGGGAAAATTGAACTACTAAGGAAAAGTTGAACTAGAAAAAGTTAAACTATAGTAAAATTAACTGCTTGCTTGGCATTGATGAATCGGCCGTCGGGGGCATCATCAGAGAAGAGTCCGAATAAGTTTTGAATTTTTGACGAGCATTATTCCGGTATTTATGAACGCATTCTGCATTAAAGTGCCCGTTTATGGCATTTATCCAACATTTAAAATGTTATCGCGAGTTTCAAGTGGAATTAGCTTTCTGTCCATTTTAGATAAAGAGCATGATTTGATGATTGCTCTTGTCATATATGATATCCTATATTCAAATGATGCATTTTCCAACCGCAAAGAGGTGGTCAGAATTTCAGAAGAGACGGCTCAACGAGATGAATCAATGATCGCCTCAAGATGCTTTTAAATAAGTGATAAAACGTGTTGTGCTGCGTAGGCAGTGTAGAAATACAAATCAAATATCTAAAAAGGTTGGTGTACTGCCGAAATAGCGTGTAAGTAGTCTAACGTTTCGAGCAAAGGCCCTTCGACAGAAAGTGAAACGTGAAGTGAAATAATCACTCAGTTCATATTTCACTCTGCGTTTCACTCTCTCGAAACGTTGGACAACTTACACAGTACACACTATTTCATAGACTTGCTCCAAATCTGCCTCTTGATTGTATCGGGTTTGTTTAAAGACGGGTTTGTTTCGAGAATACAACCCGTCTTCTCGAAACAAACTCGTCTTTGAAAATCAAGAGGCAGACTTGAAACAAGTCTAGCTATTTCACTATTTCGACAGTACACATAATTTGGCTTTCCGAGTTCCTACCGTTTGGCGAAATGGTTCGTAATATTTACGACGAACATGTTATCGCTGGGTTAGTGGTGTTGGCGGCCTCAACATAGTTCTGGCGACTATACTATCTAGAGGTCTGGGTCTACGGTTTCGAAATTTGCCTCGGCGACATGGAAATAGGTACTCTGAATGTTGGTGTACTGCCGAATTCGTGTGTAGGAGGTCAAACGCTTCGAGCGAAGGCCCTTTGGTGGATTGGTGAGTCAAAATGGCAATATATAGGGTATATGTTCTAAAAGCAAAGAGATAATAATGGTCTGCACTCAGGGCATTTTTTAAGGAATTATGACTACTGGGACAAAGTATGCAAGGGGGCCCTTTTCCCTATGCAATTTACTGAATTTAGTGTACAGTGCTGTACACTAAGACCATTTCTTTTATTTAAACACCATAAAACATGTAAATAACAGGCAAAACACCAGCTGAACAGCGGGAGATGGTATGGAGTTCCAGATTCCAGAAGACAGGGATTTGACGACTTCCAGGGATTATCATAGGGACGACAGGCAGCTGAAAGCCTTATACCTTTATTATATGATGAAAAAACCTTTATTATTTGTGCGCCAAAAGCATCTCTGAAAAATTGCGCGGCCACGCCTACAAGTCTATGGCAAATTTTTGCGAAAATTGCGTGATCGTGGCAATGAACACAGGCAAACGAACACAGGCTCTGGGTACGAGATTGCAGTCGGAAGGGTCAACGGCAAAATCAGAAATTGAAAGAACGACTGACGAACGATAATGAATGCTTGGTCAAAAATGCCCTGTCTGCACTGCTTGCGCAGTGCTGACCTCTGATTGTTTTGGCGTAAGCTTTTGGCGCACGTTTTTTCAGCGGAGATGACCATTGCGCTGAAAAAACGTGTGCCAAAAGCTGACGCCAAAACAATCAGAGGTCAGTACTGCGCAAGCAGTGCAGACAGGGCATTTTTTAACGTTATAACTACTGGGGCATTTGCCCTAGTGGCTAGTCCTTTGCTTGCCCCAGTAGTGAAGCAAAATGTTTTGTTTTTGCCCCAGTAGACTTCATATCATATAATAAAGGTTTTTTCATCATATAAATCTGGTTTAAGAATTTTTGGCGCAGAGATCTAGTGCAGTCCGATAAATTACACATCATTATTTTATTTATATGTGTTCATGCTATGGATTTGTGATAGATTTTGTTGTGAATTTAACTCGTAAGTATACGAGTCGAGGTGTAAACCGAGCCTAAGTTTACATTCGGATCACTAACTACTAAGCCGATCTCAAGACAAAAGGTTGACAGACTCATCATGAGCCGCATGCGCCGGCACATGACCTCTCTGCACCTGGGATAATAAACTCTTGCAATGTAAAAGGGTGCTAAGTGGGTCTTGAGTGGGGTTTAATCTGAAACGGAAGATTAGTGCGATAAAGTCTTTGGGTGCTGGGTGGTCTTTCCTTTTCATCAAAATAGCCGGGACATTGTGCGGCGCGACGGTATACTATTATGGAAAGTAATAAAAATTTAACATTTAAAAGATATGATGGCGGTTGATTGCATTGGGCCTGTTTATAAGGCGCTAGGGTTACCCTAGGAATAGGGTTACTCTAGGAATAGGGTTATACCCTAGCGCCCGGGTGACCCTAGTGTAGTTATTTTTTCTACGTTGCGTTTATAAGCAAACTAGGGTTATCCTACTAGTAGGGTCAAACCCTATCACTAGGGATATGTTTTTGCCTTATAAAGACAATCGATAGGGGCAACTCGGACACCCGGGTCACGTTTTTAGGTATCAGGCCTCTTGATGCACTCGCAAGCCTCGCATATGTCAATGTCTGTTAAAAATCATGGCGATATCCAAAACTCCGTTGTGCTTGCGTTGTGTTCGGTTTAGTCACGATCACAACGCAAGCATAAGCACAAGGAAAAGGAAACTTTTCATCCTTGCGCTTATGCTTGCGTCAGTGCTTGCGTCAGTGCTTGCGTCAGTGCTTGCGTCAGTGCTTGCGTCAGTGCTTGCGTCAGTGCTTGCGTCAGTGCTTGCGTCAGTGCTTGCGTCAGTGGCAGTGCTTGCGCTTGCGTCGAGCCTGTTTTCACTGTGAAATAAGGACTCTCTTGCGCTTATGCTTGCGCTTGAGCATATTTGAACTGCTGTTGTTTTCTTTGATCTAGGAAAAAATCACATCTGCGGGAATTGTTGTAACAAACCGTGTTTTTGTGGGAGGAATACCAAACTGGGTGAGGATTGTGTATTTAATAAGCTGATGTTAATAACTATGGGAAGTTTTTGAGCAGCAGCACGTGGTTACTAATAGGGGCCCTCTCCAACAATTTACCTCGTTACGGCGTGCGGTGACTAGAGTTGTTAGGCAAGCGACACTTGTGGTGTACCAAGTTTGACCATCTAAGGGGGTCTGGGAGCATGCAATCCAGAAGAAGCTCTAGAATCGTATGTTTACCGATAAGGGCTCAGTTTTATCACGAAAATCTTGGGTCCATATCTTTAATTGCTTAGCAGTCACACCCTTTTCCGCGAACACAACATTTTTAAAGGCGCGAAACTGTAGGACGCGCCAATAGTGATTTCTCCAAACAGGTAAGTGCTAAGGGTCTGAAATTTTATATGTGGTACATGCAATACCAGAGCTGTGAAATGACGAATTATTTTAGAGATATGTCAATGCCTTCATATAGTTTAGCCTTTCCCAAAAATGAGGAAGAAAAATGTCCAATTACATCTCTTCCAAAGGCCCTATAGATATTTTTTGTAGTAGTCTAACAACAAATCAATTCGTCATTGCACAGATAATACCTGTGGTCCTGTATGAACTCACAGTGAAAATTTCATGCATATAGGTAAAATATTTTTGATAATATCACATGTCGTGGCCTTCAAATTCCAGAATAATTCCAGAATTTGAGGAAGAACACTTTAAGGTGGCTCGATATAGTCTAAATGATGAGAAATTGCATTTTTTCGCATAAAATGTTTTATGTAATGTAGCCCTGAGCTTCATTGTGGTTCATTGCATAGCTCTAGTGGTGGTCTTGTTTACTGAAAAGTTTTGTACCCTCAACATTTACCGGAGTGGAGAAATCGTGTTTCCAATAAATCCCGAAAACTAATTTGCATAAAATCTGCCGCTTATTATTAACACAATTTCTCTAGATATACAAATGCTACAAGTGTGAAACGTTTCAATAATCAAGACCAGCTATGCAATGAACCAAAATAAAAAATAAAAGCAATTTCTCATGATTATCATGATTAAATAAAATATTAATAATTAATTAAATATTTAATAATTAAATATTAGATTAATAAATTATTATGTATGAAATGAAAATTAAGTCTTAGTTATTTAAATAAAACTCCTATAATGACGAGGAATGGTAATTTAGAGCTCTTTCATATCTCACGTCGTTCTTGAGATATTTAGACTTATGTGAAAAAAATGAAAGAGTGAGTGTCAGGGTAGTGCTTTGTGCGCTTGTTTTCTTCTTGGCGGCCATTTTATGGGACGCCTATTTCAGTTCACAAACGAATCCGTCGATATTTGATCAATCCTTCTTATAAATTATCCATTTTCAAGTTTTCTAAATATACCTGAGTGATCAATTATTGTGATATTTTTCGTAAAATTGATCATTTACTATAGTAATCTTTTCGATACATAGAAGCTGCTACGGTTATGCTGCTGAAACAGCGCGATTGCGGTGTTTGATGAGTGAGTAGTAAAGAAATATATTTTGTTTCTTGTGATGTTTTGTTCATTTGAATTTGCAAAGATTCAGGAACTAAAGCCATCCAGGCCAGCTTGTTCATCAGAAACGGCGTTGCGTTGCGTGGCCCGCAGTGGTTCACAAACAAGCGAACCGCAACTGTTCAAATCATCTTGAACATTAACTTCATAACGCCCCGAAGTCAGGATCGGACTCCAATTTCAACATTTCCAAATAAATCTAGAGTTCACATGCGAATTATAGTTCTAACGATGCGATGCACTGCAATCAATTCGTATGAAAACAAAAACACAAGCGCGCAAAGCACTACCCTGACACTCACTCTTTAAGTAGCCTACAGTATATGACGTCATGATGTTTCTACATTTTTAGGAAATTAAGAAATTGGAAATAGTAAATTAACTTGGGATCGCTATTCAGATGTAATAATATTAGCTAGTATTATGAAGTGTCGTACTGAGTTTGTGCAAAGTTTCAAGTGATTTCGTTGAATAATCTCTAAGATATACTTGATTTTCTAAAAATATACAAACATCTTGACGTCATAGGTTATCTCATTACATATCACAATAGTCTAAATATCTCAAGAACGACGTGAGATATGAAAGAGCTCTAAATTACCATTCCTATAGTCCCTTTCGGAGTGCATTTAAATAAGACAACTTAATTTTCATTTCATAGCTGCACTTCAAAGGCGCTTCATAGTTATCGACTTTTCAATCTTCTCTGCTGGGAATTTGCTCACGCGAAAGAAATAATATTAAGATTTAACGAGTTAAAATTCTTGTAATATAGATGAACGAAATAAAACTTCAACTTGAATTCGAAGAACTTAATATGATGGTTAAAGATACCAGAATTGTTGAGGACATGAAGACAGGAAAGCCGAAAGGGTAAGAATTGTGTGCTGACAAGAGCGACTGTCGACCGTCATTTGTGCATGTTTAAGGTCGGCACACACTAGGCGACATGTTGCAGGGACATGTCCCTTCGTGTGTACTACATGTTTCCTGTGTTACAGGGACAGAAATTGGTCTCCGCGACATGCTCCATGAATTCAAACTGGTTTGATTTTGTGGGGCTTGTTGCAGCGACAATTTGCACGAATCTTTCGATGTCGTATCGTCTGCACCGCGACAAAATATAAACCAACCAATGAGAAAGTGTTATTTTTTACCATAATCCTTCAGTAGACGTGTTTTCAAAATGGCGGGCGAAGGTGAAAAGTTGTGTGATATCGATGAGCCATTTGAGTGGAGCAATACCACTACAAAAATACTCCTTGACTTCTATAAGAAACAGCGGTGTTTATGGGATAAAAACCACAAAGATTACAGTAAAAAAATCGTACAAGTCTGAAGGTCTTGTCTCCACTGTTGGCGATACTGCAAAAAAAGCAAAGCACCACACACTGAGGATCAGGTGAAAAAATGCTGGCATTATCATAAGAAGTACAAGCGACTTTCGTTTGTCGTCCGCCATCTTTATTTTCTGGAACTATAGTTCCCTGCGTCTACCCCTCATGTGTACCTAACGTGCGACTTGTCCTTGTATTTTCTGGAACTATAGTTCCCTGCGTCTACCCCTCATGTGTACCTAACGTGCGACTTGTCCTTGGGACATGTTTCACGAGTAATACACACGAAGAAACATGTTCCCGCGACATGTCCCTGCAACATGTCGCCAAGTGTGTTCCGAGCGTTATGTTTGCATGCGATAACGGCCGCTTTTCTATCCACCCACTATCCAAAACGTCCACTCGTAACCTGATTTCCCCCTTGGTTTTTGGTCCACGTTTCGCGGCGGTCGAGGCTCAGCATCAACCATTTTTATTGTTTCATTCAGTACGGTTGGCAGTCGCTTTTTAAGTTATTGGCAAGGCCGTACTCAGGAAATTTTACAGGGGGGTGAAAGCTCACTTCAACCGACTGACGCACGAGCTTGTACCGACTACATCCTATCGATCGAAGCTTGTCAAAATATTGTCTTTCCGTTGGGTGCCTACTAAAATGACCCTGGTAACGTTAATAACGCACTCTCAATACACGTATCGCGATTCCCGCAATACGCAAGATTTTACCGCACCTTCCTGCGCGAATGCGCGCGAACCACGCGCATTGATGCGAGAAGGTGCGGTGAAATCTTGCGTTTTGCGGGAATCGCGATACGTGTATACGAAATGAAAACATGATGATATTTTAATAAATTTATGTCTTTGGTGTCCTCTCGTTGATTACATTTATATATAAACAAAACATTTAACATCAACATTAGTTTTGTGAGTCTTAAATTTGGTAGTTTGAAATTAATTTAAACTGATAAGTGCTAAAGTTAATGATTTAAAGGTGTCGCACCCCACCGCCCCAACCAAACACACACACACACACCCGTAGCTCCGTGCCTGGTTATTGGCATTTTGCTCAGTAAGATTTTCTGCGTGTGTGCACCGAAACATGAGTAACAAACACAACATTTCATGATTATGCCTATACTTTTTACTGTAGATATGGCTTTGTTACGTTTTTCGACACCATGGTAGCTGAAGAACTCATACAAAAGGTATCTGAGCTGGCCATATTTTGGCATTTGAATAGTCGTGTAGATTGACATGATGACCACAAGTTGTCAGTTGAACAACATTAGTGACTTTAAGAACTACAACGCGGCAACCAGCATTTGAAAGAAGCCATCGTAAATTGACTACTTTACTGTATATGATGTTTGAAGCTTGTTTTATGACCTCCAAAACGCTCCAGTTCCGCTAGAACGATTGTAGTGTGTGAGCTGAAGTCGACATTAAGGAACAGCTCTCATCTCTCAGCGAGTTCACGTCGTCCTGAAGACGTGAAAATACTCAGAGTTGCGTTGTAAACAGAACGAGGACGGTGTTGAGAATACTCTTGGGACTACAAATTACTCATTCTCTTTGTTTCGCATAAATAATTCTTTGTTTTGAATTCTTTTTTTCGTCGAGGTTGCCACGTTCGTAGATCGTAAAGTCGCTATTGAAATAATGTGTGGCTATATCATAACCTGTGTAATATACACCAGTAATTCAGGCTACTATATATCATGGCTGAACGTGCAATTATTGCGGAAACAGAAAATACATGAGCGTGACAAGTTGAGAACTTCAAAGGATTTTGCAATTCAGAAATAAAATGACATCGTATTCTAAATCTTCTGTTTTTGTTTCAGGGTAGTGTAATTACAAAGAGTGGTTTAAAATTTCGAATTTCCACAGCCATAAGGAAAAAGGTATAATATATGCACCGGGGTACCAGAACCTCTTCTCTGTTGCCAATATTCTTTTGTCCTTAGCCTTCTTTTTTCTCTTGTCCCATCCTCTTTTCACTTATTCTCTTGTCCGTAGCCTTTTCTTGTCCCATCCTCTTTTCTCTTGTTCCCAACCTTCTCTTGTCCGTAGCCTTCTCTTGTCCCATCCTCTTTTCTCTTGTTCCCAACCTTCTCTTGTCCGTAGCCTTCTCTTGTCCCATCCTCTTTTCTCTTGTTCCCAACCTTCTCTTGTCCTTAGCCTTCTCTTGTCCCATCCTCTTTTCTCTTGTTCCCAACCTTCTCTTGTCCTTAGCCTTCTTTTGTCCCATCCTCTTTTCTCTTGTTCCCAACCTTCTCTTGTACTTAGCCTTCTCTTGTTCCATCCTCTTTTCTCTTGTTCCCAACCTTCTCTTGTCCGTAGCCTTCTCTTGTCCCATCCTCTTTTCTCTTGTTCCCAACCTTCTCTTGTCCTTAGCCTTCTTTTTTCTCTTGTCCCATCCTCTTTTCACTTGTTTCCAATCTTCTCTTGTCCTTTGCCTTCACTTTTCTCTTGTCCCATCCTCTTTTCTCTTGTCCTTTTCTCTTGTCCCATCCTCTTTTCTCTTGTTCCAACCTCTTTTCTCTTGTCCCATCCTCTTTTCTCTTGTTCCAACCTCTTCCAACCTCTTTTCTCTTGTTCCCAGCTTTCTCTTTTCTTTTGTCCTAGCCTTCCTGTCCCCAGCCTTCTCTTAGCTAGGCGCACGAGAAATCTAGGTGTTCTGGAAACACAGAATCTAGTTTAAATTCTTGTTCTTCCGCTTTGGACAAAGTCAACACTTTCGTTCTGTTATTGAAGTTAGTTTTGAATAAAATATCTACAGGGAAACAACATTTTTATGGTTTTTAATTTTCATTGTAGGCTTTGGAACTCAGATTACAGCAATCACAGAGTAATATGCAAAAACTCTCTTCTCCAAGTAAGAGAAAGACTACATTTTAAGTTTTCAAGTTTCCCTTTCCATTCAAGTCTTGCGAAAAACCCACCCCATATTTCGTAGTAAGGTTGAAGAAGAAATGCATGCGTTTTATCGTTTGATATTGTCATCAAATAATTTGTTCGTAATCGTCATCGTCATCATCGTTGTCATCGTTATAGTCTTATCGTCGTCGTCGTCGTCATCGTTACCATCGTCATCAGCAGCAGCATCGCCATCATCATCGTTATTCGTCGTCATCATCATCGTCTTCATCATCATCGTCTTCATCATCATCAGCAGCATCGTCATCATAATCATCGTCGTCATTATCAGCATCGTCGTCATCAGCATCGTTATCGTCGTCGTCGTCGTCGTCGTCATCATCATCACAACGTCATCATCATCGTCGTCGTCATCATCAGCATCATCATCATCAGCATCGTCGTCGTCATCAGCATCGTCATCATCATCGTCGTCATTATCAGCATCGTCATCATCATAGTCGTCATCATCAGTATCGTCGTCATCAGCATCGTTATCGTCATCGTCATCATCACAACGTCATCAGCATCGTTATCGTCGTCATCATCATCATCACAACGTCATCATCATCGTCGTCGTCATCAGCATCGTCGTCATCAGCATCGTCGTCATTATCAGCATCATCATCGTCGTCGTCATCAGCATCAACGTCATCAGCATCGTCGTCATCAGCATCGTCATTATCACCATCGTCGTCATCATCATCATCACAACGTCATCGTCGTCGTCATCAGCATCGTCCTCATCAGCATCGTCGTCATTATCAGCATGGTCATCATCATCGTCGTCATCAGCATCGTCGTCATCAGCATCGTCGTCATTATCATCATGGTCGTCATCATCAGCATCGTCGTCATCAGCAGCGTCGTCGTCGTCATCATCAGCATCGTCGTCGTCATCATCAGCGTCGTCATCATCGTCATCACTCATCAGCATCGTATCATGATTATCATTATGTTGCCATCATCATGTCGTCATCAGTAGCAGCATCGTTATCATCATCGTCGTTATCATCATCATCATCGTCGTCATCATAATCGTCATCATAATCGTCATCATCGCATCGTGATCATCATAATCGTCGTCACCATCGTCATCGTCACCATCATCATCGTCATCATTATCATCATCGTTGTCACCATCATCACCGTCGTCGTCATCCATCATCATCATCTCAACAACCGACAACTTTTTATTAATATATTTTATTCTTCCCCGTAGATCACTGTATCCAGCCAACAAACACTACTGCACAATACGTACAACTCCCGTCTACTCCACCCCAGACACAGGTACGATTACAAATATAGTAATGATCTACTTTTTAATCGAGTGCGAGGAATCAAAATACAAGTTCATTTGAAAGATCTTACTGTTCCAAAGTTCAGCATTCAATTTCATTAAGTTTAAAATATATATTGCATGTTGAATTTGTAGAAGACGTCACTGAGTCTTCTATCTCGTATTATGCCTGAGAAGCTACTCTACTTTCCTGCACGAGGAACTTAAATAGTTTATTTCGACTAATTTTCGTCCAAAGAGCATTGACAACAGGTATCACTTGTGATCGCCATCAAAACAACTCCACTGGCGATAAAGAATAACTCAATGACGTCATATTTTCAAAACCAATATGGCGTCAAAATCCTCAGATTTTTCAACATGGCATTTTTGTGGCAAAGTAACAAAAGAAAACTGGTTTGGAATGCCTCTTGTGACATCACATCCGATAACTTTAACAGCAAAAAACTCCACGAAGATGAAATTTTCGGCTGACAAGATATATTATGATTTTGCTCAGCAAGACCCAAATATTACGAATATGTAAAATCCCCTTGCGATTTTTTGACATTAACATTTTATTTTTCTTATTCTTCGATCCGTTTTTTAGTTTTCGAATTTTTATCCGCCTGGTTCGTATTATGTCATCACCAATCCCGACACTCGCCTCTACCCGCAACCGAGTCCCATCGGCGGGGTAATGCTTTACAACCAAGGATGCTACGAACTCAATTAATTCACTCAGATTTCTGTAAATAGGGAGCATGATCTCGCGTGGGGAAACCCAACGCGTTCTTGTCACGCGGGTTCCTGCGGTAGCCACGCGTGTTCACGACTTTGTGTTGATTGTCAGTGTCGAGCCATGTACATAGTTTATGGGAAAAGGCCATTCCGAAGTCAATCGATCATGTTGCATCATTCGGTATATTATTATGACATGGGTGACGTCACTGTGTGTGGAACACGTTAAATTGTTGCAATTCCTGTTGTTTTTCTATAGGGTGTTCTTTTAAATATTATCTAATTCAATATTATTGTAATACAGTGGAAATCTCTAAATAAAGACTGGAACGAGTAACTATTGTTTGTTCAGAAAATGAAGCCGGAAGTAGCTCGTGGCGGCCATCTTGTTGGGACCACGATATATAGTTTTACTATAGGGGACAGAGACTATCTGTCTCTGATCTTTTAAGATGTTAAAATGAATCAGTTGTCGAAGGTTTTCCCATAATATAGAACACAAACTACGGCTCCATAACAGTAACTATGAGGCCGGAATTAGCGCATGGCGGCCATATTGGAGTGACACGTGTGACTCTAATATATTCGCTGCTTCATTTTTCCAAACAATGGTTGCTCGATCCAGTCTCCTTGATCCGTATTAATGGCTGGGGACTCTAATAGAATGTTGTATCATATGGTTATCAATTCCGAAATATTGAGAAAATAATAAAAACTAAAGAAAATATCTGGTTCTTGGTTATAATCACAATAGACATCAAAAGCCTAATTTACACCAACATTCCGAACGAAGAAGGGACTAATGCTTGTATTAACCAATTCATAAAAGACAATAACACTAATGAGGATATTAACCTTCATGCTAGAAGTAGTACTAACACTTATACTCTATAACAACTATTTTGAGTTGTTCCTAACTATCAAACTAATGAAGTTCCTCTCATACATGAATAACATCTATCGCCCTCTAAAATTTGAATACGAACACTCGCACCAATCCGTCCATTTCGACACTAGAATATATATTATTGACTCTAATCAACTTGAATCAGACATCTATATCAAACCTACAGATTCACTACATTGCACCACAATTTATTCCACCCTAATTCCTGCAAAACATGAAAGCATCATACAGCCAAGCATTACGATAGTGTCAGACGTCTCATTACTAAAGATGACACTTCGTAACCACCTTAACAACCTACGCATCACACTAACCAATCAAGGATACTCTCTACATACAATACATACTGCATTCCAGAAAGCCATACAATATACACAGCATGACCTAACATATCAAGAATATAACAGAAATACTAACGTATCTAACACTTCTAACAACAACAATGCCAATGCCATTGCGAGCAATGCTAAGTTCCCCTAAGGCCAAATAAAAATATATACCGGTTTCTCATCAGAACTTACTCAAAAGTAAATGAGGGACGCGCTTTTTTTTTTTTTTTTTTTAATATTACAATCACAGTCGCCATCAACTTTGGCGGGATAGTCGAGATCGGAAGTCACTCGGTAGTCATTCGGTATTCTTCGTATCAAATATTTTAAAAAAAATTTTAATGCGGCACCATTTTCAGACGCGGGCGCTGATGAGAAACCGGTATATATTTTTATTTGGCCTAACCTAACCTCCATACTATATTCAACTCCAACACAACTCACGACATTGGGTTAATACTGCGCAAACACTGGCATCTAATAGAAAATGACCCAACCCTTAAAATTCTATGGCCTAATACACCACTATAATCGCATACAAACGCAACAGGAACCTTAAACACCAACTGGTACACTCTAAATTTCTTACCTGATTTATGTTATTTGTTAGTGACCGCATTTTTAGGGGGTCCGGGGCCTCCCCCTGAAAATTTTGAAATCTAGAAGCTCGGAAAGACAATTTGCAGCAATTTGAGCAAACTTTTTCATCTAATTCTACAGTGAGCATAGTTCAAATAAATCCAAGCTACCCCTGCAACAGCTTACCCCTGACAGAACTACAGAAGGGTCTGGGAACCAATATAACACTCACGTGGCAAGGGTTTAGGTTGGCTAACACTTAAGGCTACACCCCGTATATAGATTACCTTAGTAATACAATTGGAAAAAAAACATTAAATTTAGCAACGCTTGTCCTGATTTTTTTTGGGCGGGTCATCTCCGAGTTCCGACCGTTTGGCGATTACGGACGACGAATATGTTACCGCTGGGTTAGTGGTGTTGGCGGGCTCAACACGTAGTGATACTAATTAACACGTGGTACATACTGAAAGTGAAATGGCGGATGATTTTGAAAATTCTTGCTGTGTTCGTGTTCGTGATGCATTTTAAAGGTATTATTAATTTACTGTGCTTATTAAACTAGATGAAGTTTAGACATAACCGCATGTTTGTTCCGTTGAATGTTGTTTTTAGGCGGTTGAAGCGTGAAAAATTGTTAAAAATGAAGATTTAAATTTTGAAAGTGAGGTCCGACTCGGCCCTCGTGCTCAATTTTTTTGAGGAATATCCGACTACTTTCAAACCATCTACATAATTGTTGATTCGAATGCGTGTACAGTTTACTCACATACACCAAGATCACAATCGTATCTTGTAGAAA
Organism: Chrysogorgia sp. JL179-B06; assembly: GCA_035772405.1. Taxonomy (NCBI): domain Eukaryota; kingdom Metazoa; phylum Cnidaria; class Anthozoa; order Scleralcyonacea; family Chrysogorgiidae; genus Chrysogorgia; species Chrysogorgia sp. JL179-B06. Next base: position 2,203,626 of record JAYKKM010000450.1, on the reverse strand, counting down.
GGTATTGCACACTTGCCAAGACTGGAAAGTTTGTAAATTGCACTAGATATCAAATTTTCAGTCGCCATTTTGCATGGGCAGCTTGTAAAAATTTCACTGGAAAATGACTTGTTCCCACATGCCAAAAATTTAATTGCATCTATGGCAAGCTACAACAGCTTTTCTTTACAATTTTTTGTAGTCTAGATAAAAATGGCATGACAACAGGTGATCTTCATATTGGCCACAAAATTTTTCCACAAAATTGCAACCCAGTTTATCTCAATAAACTGGGCTAAAGGCCTGGTCACACTACATAATGATAATGATACGATAACAATACATAAAATTGTTCACCAATAAAATGTATGTTGCAACAATAGTAGTAACATACCTTTTATAGGTTAACAATTGTTATGTATTGTTATTGTATTTAATCATTGTGTAGTGCGATTAGGTCTTAACCTGGCTCATGATCCCTAAAAGATCAATTGTCACCCAAGTATTGGACCTGAGCATCCTATATTTTGTTTGATAGAATGTCTGTTTCACCGTATTTCTGTAACTTTTATATTACTTCCTGATTTTAGATTGTCAATCAGTTCATGGCTAGATACAACAAATGGATAATTAACTTTTTAACTCATTGAGTAAGTTCACTTAATACATTTCTCAATTATACTGTAGATACATGTACAATGTATATAGGCCTAAAATTGTAACAACTTTCTTCTTCTGTATTTTGTGTAGTGACCACAATGCTCAACATCAATTATCTGTAACTTGGTCAAGCTTCTTATTACCAGTAATCAAAGTTATTGAACACAGACGTTACTATGGTAAATATACATTTAATGTTACCTAAAGGTATTTTCCATGTGATTGAGAAAACTGATGTTGCATGTTAAAAAGAATAGAACAAAAACTCTTTGAGAGAGAACAAAAACTCTTTTTAAAAAATAACAAATTATTTAAAGTATTAAAATCATTTAAAGCAGATTGTGAAACCATATGTATTTTGACAAAGTGATTTAATGAAAGATCAAAGACCTTTTCTGTTGTGTACTAATTTATTCATTACATTAGATTTGGTTAATTTGAATTATTCTTGTTGATTACCAAGTGCTTTCCTATTATAAGTTTTATTATTTTAAATTTACATCAGTTTTGTCAGTTATCAGAAAATAGAATTTCTATAGGTAATCATATGATAGCAAGTGCAATTAAGGATTTGTTTAAGGGAGAGAGGATTTATTCAGAATAATATTTTGAATAATATTTATCTAACTGCCCCAACTTGGAATTGAACCCATGGTCTCTGGTCTACTGTGAAGACACCAGTGCTCTGACCACTGCACTACTAAGACACACGGTCAGGACAGTCAGCAGTTTCTGTATAAGCCGTAATGCAAGTGTAATTTTCCAATAGCATGAGGTACCAGTGTAAATCCTTAATTGCACAAGCAAAATCATATAATTACTTATTTATTATCATGCATGACAAAATTACATTGTCCAATCTGTCAAATGTTTATTTTCATCTGAAGGTTTGTTAGCCATAGAACCACAAACAATAACTAGATTATGCTATCTCAAAGAGGCCCTGATTCATTTATTGACAAGAAAATTTCATGAAAATGACTAAACACAGCCAAAAAATCCAACTTAATTTACTAAATACTCACATACTTACTGAGCGAATTACAAGTACCGTATTTGACTGGTTCATTGCTGGGGCAAGCGCCAATAACCTGTATCTAAAAAAGTAGTTTCTAGTGCCCATTTTTAAATATTTGCTCAATGTTTGTGTGGTGTCTGCGTAGGATAATGGTATATAAAGTTCCCAGTACCTCGCATAAATTGATATTAATCATTAAACCGTTTTAACAAATAAGTTTGAAAACGCAGTTATGCCACAAGTTTAGACCACAGTTGATGAGCCCAACACAATGTTTCAAAAACTGTCCCCACATAAGCGCCCATTGTTCATATAAACGCCCATTGCTTGCATAAGTGCCGATCACACTCGTAAATGCCCATTGCTTGCGTAATGCCCATCACTCTCGTAAATGCCAATTGCTTGCATAAGTACCCATCGCTCTCATAATTGATAAATGCCCATTGCTTGCACGAGTGCCCATCGCTCTTGCAAATGCCCATTGCTTGCGTAAATGCTCATGTAAGTGCCCATCACACACATAAGTGCCCATCGCTTGCATAAGGGCAACTGCTTGCATAAAGGCACATCCCCTTGTTTTGGTGAAAATTAGAAAGGTGGGTGGTTGGCATTTTACTGGTCAGATATGGTACTACAGAGTATGCTTCGCATTAATTCACACCTTTATAAATGTCTTTCCCCATTAAGAACAATGGGAAAGCTTCACTCCAAACTTTCTCAAATTGCATTTTCAATTACTAGCATAACACAAGCCCTAGGAAATGATTTAAAACAAATCCATTACACATGGCAGCCATTTTTTTACCATTGTAACATTAATTTGCACTCTCATGAGTGCAATTAACACAATAATTGCATTCCACTTGACCAATTAGAATGCAGTATTAGTAATTTTGTCATGCATTATTATAACAAAAAATATAACTTAATTTGCATGTTTCAACTAATCGAGTTGGTAGTTGTTGTTGTTATTAAATATTAATCTTTGGGATATTGAATTTTTTAATAATGCAAAGTGGAACATGGATATATTCGTTAAACTAAATAAGATACTTCTTTCTAAAATTTCAAACTTCTAAAAGTAAACTGACAGTGCTTATGTTCGGGGTTGCCCTTGCCACGTCTTCAGCTTCCAGCATTTCCTTTCCTTAACATCTCCTGTCTTCTGTAACATCTCCTGTCTTCCTTAATCCCATGTCCTCATGCACGGTCTTCTTCCATGTGATCTTTGGTCATCCTCTTGTAGCTAACCCTTCCATCTCCATCCTTGCACATCTCTTCACCCAATGGTCATTGTTCTTCCTTTCCACATACCCAAACCACCTCAATCTTGTTCTCCTCAGTACCTCACCTATCCTTTCAATACCCATTCTCTCCCTCATTGCTAGTCATGTCCTCCTTAAGGGATACACCACTCTCATCCACTTGACCATCCTCATCTCTGTCCATTCCATCAAATCATCTAAATTCACTTTGCATTAGCCATGTTTATTCACCATAGATCATCGCATTCAATACACATGCCACATACACTTTCAACTTCAATGATATGCCTCTTGTAGTCAGAATGGGTGCTTGCTCCCTAAACTTTTGTCATCCACTTCTAGTCCTTGCCATCACTGCTGCATCTGCTCCATCACCAGCATTTATCATGTCACCCAGATAGCAAAATTCAGTTGTGCCTTTGCATATAGGTCCATCAGTCAACATAGCATTCTCTCCATCTTGAAAGCCACTCCCCAATTCCTCTCCATGTTTACATTTTGGACACCTGCAACTCACCACCATTTGACTCTCTCAAACAACCCTTCACACTATCACTTGTACACCCTACACTTGATAACTTTCACATTCTTTCCACATGGCCAATCACATTTCTTATCGATTTTCCCTTCTCACTACGCATCAATTTCAACTTTCCTAAATTTTCCATAAATTATTAAATTTACCCTAAAATTGCCAAATTTATTCCCAACGACTCTTACAAGTTTGACTTAATCCATGTTCCACTATGCATCAAAGGAGTGGACAATGATTTGAGAACCCTTAAAACCATTGAGAACTTAGTTCTACAAAAACATTATTCGGAAGACTTTAAGCCACTGTTGGAAGACTTGACATTATGTTGGAACTTGGAATACCTTGCACTGCACATTGGAAAACTTTACATGTACACAATGTTGGAAGACTTTACACTATGTTGGAAGACTTTACACTATGTCAGAAGACTTTACACTATGTCGGAAGACATTACACTGTGTTGGGAGACTTTACAATGTATTGGAAGACTTTACACTAATCTACTGTATGTTGGAAGACTTTACACTATGTTGAAAGACTTAATTTACACTGTGTTGGAACTTGGAAGACCTTACACTACATTTGGAAGACTTCCACATTATGTTGGAAGACTAATTACACTACCTTGGAAGATTTACAACACGTTGTAAGACTTTACACTATGTTGTAAGGACACCATTATTGTGCTATATCAAGACGACGTTGACAATTTCCACAAACACATGATTAATGAACAGAACTGTGAGTGACACGCAATTTACCAAAGTAATTGAGGAGAATGGAGCTCTTCCTTTTATAGACTGTTTTGTAATATGTGACAAGAACAATCTAAGGACTAGAGTTTACAGAAAACCAATGCACAACTGGTCGAGTGGGTAGACTACTGGACGAATCATCCTACAACCCAACAGTACACAAAGCAACAACCATCAAGACTTTGACAAGACGAGTACAACTTATTTGGGATTCAACCTAAACTCTCTATACGAATATTTTGGTGTATGTTTTGAAAAACCAACTGCAATACTAACCAACAGCAGTATAACCATGACAACTGCTACAATACCATACATTAACGGTACATCAGAAACTACTGTATTGATTAGCTGAACACAAATAAGCTACTAGAAATGAGGACAGAACTAATCACATTGCTAAACCCTACATATAAACGGAACACAACATTGACTGGGACTTGACTGAATATATCACGTTTAGTACAGACTAGAAACGGCAACTTACATAAGAAAGTTGGTTATACCAACTAAACAGATAAACAATTGCCAACACCTTATAAAAAGACTTTTTCACATGCACCAACAAACAATAGACCCACCAACGAACAATAGGCCCACCAACGAACTATAGGCCCACCAACGAACTATAGGCCCACCAACGAACAATAGGCCCACCAACGAACAATAGGCCCACCAATTACACAACAACTACTCACATCAACAAACATGCTTAACTTGACTCTGAAGATGACCACCGCTGAGGCCGTGGAAACACCAGTCACCAATAATACAGTGTCTTTCTCAAGACCACAACAACCTAGACGATCAACTTCTAACTTTACATTACGTTGTAAGACTTTACACTACATTGGAAGACTTTACGCTATGTTTACAAGACTATTGCTATACACAACTGAGTATGGTTATTGCAATCCATCAAACACATTTTTGCTCTATGTACATGTGAATGCCTGCATGTGCGATTACAAGTTTGGTTTTTTTGTTATCTCAAATCATTGTCTTTCCTTGTATTGGGTGTGTATTCGTAATGTAAGAGAACAGGTTGTCCTGGCTGTTGCAGACTGTCTTTTTAACAGGTACAGTAAGTAATTATACTTTGAAGAGATTTAACCTGACATTAATAGTTGTATTATCCAAAGAACTTTCCAAATCTATTTTCCCCACAACCCTTTTCACAGAGGTATCTCTTAAAACACTATTGCAATGAACTGCTATGAACATTATAAACTATAATTGAAAGCTTATAAAAGCCTTACTGCTATAGACCTTACTGCTATAGACCTTACTGAGAAAATGTCAGTGAAGGCTAGGCAGGCAGGCAGGCATGTAAGATTACCATAAGAATGATAAACACATTTATTTATTACCATTTACAGCATGCAAAAACATAATACCAAAAGATTATCTTTCTAGATAATACTTGTGCATTATTGTTAATAAATCATTTCCTAACTACTGTAGAAAGACATTGTGAACTTCCTAAGAACACTATAATAATTATTATAATATAATAATATATAATAATTTGGAAGTTTGCAACCAAAAAAATTGGTTAGAACTAATTTTTAGTTTATTAATTTCAGTTAATAGAATATAAAGAACTAAAATTGCAGGTTAACATTTAAATAAAATAATTATTTCACAACTATAAAAATGTATTACCCAAAGATATTGTGAACTTCCTAAAAACAGTGTATAATATTATATAATAGTACAGTATAATAAAAATTTGTTATTAATAAGTTATTGCAACCAAAAAACCTGATTGGAACTAATTTGTAGTTTATCAATTTCAGTTAAGAGAATATAAGAACTAAAAATTACAGGTTAACATTTAAATGTTACTTTAATTGTTTACCAATTATAAAAACATAAAAATAATTATTTCCCATCCTAAAAACAGTGAACAATAGTATAATAAAAATTTAGACATTTACAACTCAAAAACCTAATTAGATTAAATTAGTACTAATTTGTAGTTTATCAATTTCAGTTAATAACAGAATCTACAGTAAAGAATTAAAAAAGCAGGTTAAATGTTATTTTAATTCTATACTTATGATAAACCAGCTTATATGTTAGCAAGAACTTTACACAAAACAAATTTTAAATTAAAATATTCAGAATATGCCTAAAATCCAATATTCTCCTCTCTATATCCAGCCATTGTCTTTAGTTCTTTGGATAACACAACTTTGTTTTTGGTAAAGTGTCTATCTAGTGTTTGGGCTTTCTATAGACCTCTTTCATAATGGCAACCAATTTGAATATTCCTTTACGTGCATCTTAATTAGCCTTTAGGGCCTTGTTTGTGTGTTGGCAATTCAAAATAATCTTTGCTTCCTAACAATGTTCTAAAGGCTAATTTATATGTGCATAAAAGAATATTTAAAATGACAGCCATTATGAAAGAGGTCTATACATCTATAATCTTTGACACTTTGATAAAATTGCTTAATATTATCATCAGCTAATGTTTCATCTTTATGCCATATATCTCTGCTACAGTTGGTTTACTATTCATGGCAAGTGACGTCAACCCAGGGACAAACAAAGACGTTGCACAGTTATTGATTCAACAGTGAAATACGAAGACAGTTTGTGAATTGAACACCTTTTTTTCTAAACAGGTTGAGGGTCAGAGCAAACTCTCTTCGTATTTCACTGTTGAGTCACTCTACGATGTCTTTGTGCATCGCCGGGTTGATGTCACTTCCTGTCATTAGTAAACCAACTTTAGCAGGACAATTTCACACAAACTACTAAAACAAGTATGGTACTGTCATACGGACTGAAACACTGAATAACACCCAAACGAATACCGACCAAGACTATTGTATCCAGCATTGAGGCTGCCTTTGCTCAGCAATGAGACATACCAGAGACAACGAAAGATGAAATAAGTGGGGTATATCTTCCGCCACACAATTTGCCTCGATATGTGACAACAACTTAACAAAACACAAACAAAAAGTGCCAAGATGCATTTCCTTTACAACATTTTCAGTACAATGACACACACTGTAAACAGTTACATGGGACCGCCATGGGATCTCCATTCTCAGTCGTGGTTGCTGAGATTGTGATGCAAGCCATAGAGGAACAACTTACAAACAAACATGACCCTGATTTGGTTTCACCAAATAAGTTGAGAAGAATGGAGCTCTTCCTTTTCTAGACTGTTTGGCAACATGTGACAAACCACACACACTGATAGACTGCTGGATGAATCATCTTACAACCTAATGCAACAACCTCAAGACTTTGACAAGATAAGCACAACTTATTTGTAGTTAACTCAAAACTATACGCAACAAAAAGGAACCTCTTCGGCACATGTTTCCCAAAACAACTACAATACTAACTTTGTTGAACTGAACAACCACAAAAAACAATGAGACCAACGAGATGGACAGCAATACAACCGAGACAACGGCAACAATACCATACATTAAAGGTACATCAGAAACTATAATTGCACATATTTTATGACCTTGCAACATACGTGTAGCCCACAAACCTTTGACCATATACTTACCGTACTACCGTTAATGTGAAAGACAAAGAATCACCTCACGACAGACTGCACTTTACAATATATGTGCAGACTGCCAGGACACTTATATTGGTGAGACCAGCAGAAACCTAAAAATCAGTCTAACTGAACACAAACAAGCTTTTAGAAATAGGAACAGAACTAATCACATTACTGAACACCACATACAAATGAAACGCAACATTGACTTGGACTTGGTTGAATGTATTACCATACAGCAACTTACATTATAAAGTTGGCAACTTGGAACATAAACCAATTAATAGATCATGACAATTACAAACACATTACAAAAGACTTCTTCACACACACCAACAAACAAACAATGATGTAACGAACAATGATGCAACTGAACTAATTATGATACAAACAAACAATGATGTAGTCAACGTCAACAATAGTCTTTCACAAGACTACAACAACCTGGACGATCAACTTCACACTTCTAATGAAACTTTAATTGATGATAATATTCAGCAATTTGTATCAGAAATGCATAAACACCCAAACACAAGTTAGACACTTTTAAAATTAAAGCACTTTGTTTTTTTGTTTTGCTGCTAAAGGTGATAAAATATTTTGCTGGGAAGGTGATTTTCTGAAATTCTAAGATTACTTTGAGATTGATTTTATAAATCCATTACAAGGTTCCAAGAAAAATATCAATGACTAGATTATTATTATTTCATAAAAAGCATGAAATGTTTTATGGCATTGTGATTGATAATCAGAAAATTCAGATCATTTTTGTTATTTGCAAGTCATTCCAAATAATATTTGTATCACCTCCTAGCAGCAACATGAACAAAGTTCTTTAGTTTTTACCATTATTAATGCCGTCATTGTCATCTACATGTGAACACGATTGAGGAAAACATGTTCTGTTTTTAATGTCAAAGTTAAAGGGGAACTGTAGTCAAATAACTTTTAAATAAAGGGCCTTTAAGTGTAGTGTTTAGAAATATTAATGGTTTTACAATATCTGATCTTGTACTCGAGAAATAACGTTTTCATTCTTCTATTTTATTCTTCTGGCCACTGCCAGTTAAGCGTTTTCTTGATGGCTGAAAGTTGATGTGCAATGGGAGTTTTCAATTTTGATGTCATTGAGTGCTTGTCTTTTGTTGTTTGCACTTAATGACATCAAAATTGAAAAAGAAAACTGCTGCTGTACATCACTTTGAGCTGTCAAGCAAACTCTAAAATGGTTCTGTCCAGAAGCTTAAAATATGAGAATCAAAATGTTGTAGGCTTTCAGGCAAAAATTAGGATGAAAATAGGATTAAAATTTTAGGAAAAGTAGGAAAATGTACGAAAACGTTGTATTGTACAAAAGTAGGAATTTTTCGTGATTTAAAATTTGAAATGACAAAAACACAATCCAAAAATACAATCCAACCTTAAAAATACAATACTATTCAACCTTATTTTTTCATAAAAATTAGTGGTTTATCTCAGCTAGGAGAAAATAGTACAGGTAATATCAAAAGCAAACAGATTTCATGAAACAAAAAACTAGGATTTTAAGAGAAAAAGTAGGAAAATCAAGGTATAAATGTACTTAGTAAAAAGTAGGAAAGTACAAAAAAATAGGAAAAGCAAGATTGCCAGAATGCCTGACGTTGTTTCTCGAGTGCAAGAGCCGATATCATCAAATTATTAACATTTCTAAACATAACATTCAAAGGTCTTTGATTTAAATATTATTTGTTTTTTGACTACAGTTCCCCTTTGACCATTATTTTGAAATTGACACTTGGTCAGACCTGGATGCATTGATGTGACAAATGATTGATTGACTCAGATAAAAACTTGTCACATGTGCCAGGAAAGATTTCAATTAGACATTGCCAAAGAACATGTTTTGATTGTTCATCTTTCAATGACGGTAGTCAGGTTAAAAAGAGAAAGATCTATGGCTGTATGAATTCCATTTTGTTATTTTATTGCTTTGAACATTGAAAACGATCTTAATGGAAACTAAAAAGACATAATTCAACATCCATGTTCTTTCGTTTCAATTGTGCAAATAATTTGTGAATGTCGAGGTTTGCTGTGATATTTAAAAAAAACAGCTTACCATGTTTATTTTACCAATGTTGTTGCACAATTGTTAATCTCTTTGAGTATAATACTTGTACTTGAGTTAAAAAGAACAAGTCATCTTTAGCAATAACTAACAGCTGTTGTCGTTTCTGAGTTTAATGCCAGTAAATCAGTGTTTTTCTTTTACTGAGTTGGTGTTAAATTCTGACCATGTTGTTAGTAATTGCTTTGGGAATAGTTCTTGTTGACTTGTGTGTTAAAAACAAAAGCTGTATTTTCTTATCAGCCAATACATGTTCTCTTCTTTAATGATTCACACAAATACAAAAGTTTTTCTCTTTGTAAAAATTTATTCAAGTTGTAATTACTCTGTTTACAATTGTTTTTTTTTCAATAAATATTTACAAAAATTAATATGACTCCTTTTTAATAAAAAATTCAATTCCCATGGGAATTCTCCTATACTTAAAAAATAATTACCCCAGCTGACTCCCCTAGTGCTACTCCTACTAAAAGTAGGAGTAGCACTAAGGGAGCCAGCTGGGGCACTAAGACTAAAATACAACAAAGTTAAACTGCCTGAGCTAACTCCCCTAGTGCTACTCATACTGAAGGTAGGAGTATACACTAAGTGAGTTAGCTCGAGCAACTAAGATAAAAACTAAAATACAACAAAATTAAACTGCCCCATCTAACTATCTTAATGCTACTCATACTAAAAGTAGGAGTAGCACTAAGTGTGTCAGCTGGGGCTGGACTAAAGATAACAACAACTACTTACACAATTGCTTGTGTAAAGGCAACCAAAACATGCAAATTTGTGAAACATGCAAATTAATCCCATATGCAAATCAGAAAACATGCATTACATTATAATAGACCCCATTGCCCAACTAGTCCCTAGCTAAATCCCTAGCTCCCTAGCTAAGTCCCTAACTGCCTCACTACCTCACTACCTATTTTCTACCTAACTACCCCACACGCTCTGTCCTTTCTCTTTATCCACCAACACACTGTTACCACACACTCGCTTTCACCTGATCATGCGGGCCCCCACCCCAGTTCTCCCATCCCACTACCACCCCCTCAGCGCAGAGGAAAACGCATGGCATTATTGCAGCGCATGATGAATCCCATCTGTTGAGCTAACTCATTCCTACAGTGTACACCAGTCAACTCACATTCCCATAATTAAAAATTACAATAATCCAAAATAAAATTTAAAAGAAAAGAAAACTTAACCCGCCTAGCCACTATGCCAATCAGATGTCCTATTTGGGTGGCTCTTTTGAACCTAAATGTTGCCTTACCTTTGTCAATAACAATGCTATGAGGGATAATTTATATGCACATAAATGAATATTAAATTAACTGCTATTTATGAATAAGGTCTATTAATAAACAAATAGAGTGTTTTCACTTCAAATGACAGACTACTTACGTTGCAAACTAGGTGTGGAATATTATGTTTGAAGTTATAAATGTAGTCTTGAGAAATATTTGTTGGTGACTGGCAGCCTCAGTGGTGGTCATCACAGTCAAGTAAAAAATTGTTAGCTTCACCTATATTTGTTTGCAAACTGGGTGTGTGTATTATTGAGAAATACTGACTGTTCGACAGCCTCAGCGGCGGTCATCTTCACAGTGAAGTAAAAAGATTTGCCTATGTTTGTATCATAGATGCATGTTTTGTTCATTGATGTTAGTAAGGTGTTGGTAATTCTAGTGTGGTGCCATGAGAATTGCACACAGAAGAAACAGGTTAATTTCCATATAAAAGTACCCTATAATCTTACATAATGCCCATAACACACATAATGGCTATAGCGCACATAACGGCTATAGCGCACATAACGGCTATAACGCACATAACGGCTATAACGCACATAACGGCTATAAACACAATAACGGTTATAACAATAACAGCTATAACACACATAACAGCTATAACACACATAACGTCAATAACACACATAACGGCTATAATGCACATAACGGCTAAAACGTGCCAATTTATATTAACTAGATAAATTGGGATTAATTAGAAGCAACATCTAAATACTCTCATGCAATAGCGCAATTTACCGACAACCCGCTGTCGAAACCATCTTTTCCATATTTTTTTTCTTTTTTGGGATAGGAAGGCACTGGATTGTGATTTACGGCACCCTGGGCAACTGACATCAGGGAGGCCAGAAAAAACCTGTCCAGGAAAACCATTTAGGAGAAACCTTGGGCAGGAAATCTGAGTCGGGGCCAAGATGTTAAACAGCTATAGCTCCCCGACGAAGCTTTACAAAGTGTAGGAGTGTCGTAAGTCACATATACAGAGCCTAGGGGGGGCTTACGTTTTTATTTGTTTTCTTTTCTTTTGTAACATATATCCATAACGGCTATAACGCACATAACGGCTATAACGCACATAACGGCTATAACGCACATAACGGCTATAACGCACATAACGGCTATAACGCACATAACGGCACGCACATAACATCAATAACACATATAACGGCTATAACACACATAACGGCTATAACACACATAACAGCTATAACGGATATAACGCACATATAAACGGCTATAACGCACATAACGTCAATAACACATAACGGCTATAACGCACATAACGTCTATAACGCACATAACGTCAATAACGCACATAACGTCAATAACGCACATAACGGCAATAACGTACATAACGGCTATAACGTACATAACGGCTATAACGCACATAACGGCTATAACACATATAACGGCTATTACACACATAACGGCTATAACACACATAACAGCTATAACACACAAAACGTCAATAACACACATAACGGCTTATAACGCACATGTCTATAACGCCTATAAAGGACATAACCCACATAACAGCTATAACGCACATAACAGCTATAACGCACATAACGGCTATAACGCACATAATGCCTATAACACACATAACGGCTATAAGTTATAACACACATAACAGTTATAACACACATAACAGCTATTACACACATAATGGCTATTACACACATAACGGCTATAACGCACATAACAGCTATAACGCACATAATGCCTATAATGCCTACCTAACCCACATAACGTCAATAATGCACATAATGTCAATAACACATATACCGGCTATAACGCACATAACGGCTATAACGCACATAACGGCTATAATGAACATAACGTCTATAATGCATATAACACATATAATGCTGATAAGACTACTTATGCAACAATACCCCTGTCAGTGTCCATGTGACTATACATAGACCGAATGATGACGTCATTCAGGTACTTTTATATGGAAATTGAGCCGAAGTGTGGTCATGAAATCAAGTGAAAACACTCTATTTGTTTGGTCTATAATAAATAAAACTTAATAGTAAGGGATGTGCCAGATACTACGGATACCAGATTAAACCGAATAGCTGAAATAACCAGATACTGGGAAATAAAATTAATGCAGCGAGTGTGATACACAAATTTTGCAAAGTTGTTTTTCCTTCTATGTGCAGCCTATTGAAACATTCAATATTGTTTTTAATGCTATTCTCACTCAAAATACTTTGAACATTACTTAAAATGTTTCTTCACTGCAGCTCACTCAACCAACAAGTTTTAGTATTCTAAATATAATATAGTATTAACACTATATATCTGGTAAATATCTGGTAACAGATATTTACTGGATAGTATCTATATCTGGATAGCGTCTCTATCTGTAGTATCTGCATGGTGAAATCGCCATATAGATACTAAGTATAGAGGAATTTTACTTTTTTTTGGATCCGACACATCCCTTCTCTCTCTCAAACCTAACCAATAACGAACATAACAAACATCAAAGAGGGTCTCTTACAGTATCATCACATTTTTTATTGTTTTGACAAGTTTTTGAAACAGTTTTTGTGTTCTATCATTTTGTTTTAGGTGAGAAATGAAAGAAAATAGAACAAGGACAGTATGTTAGGACAACTTGTGATGTAAAGGTAAGGGAACCTCTTTGATAATATGCTTAAGAAGCAGAAAACATTTTCTGCCATACAGTTTGTATGGATGCACAACAAATGTTTTCTATTTCTTTTATAAAATAACATTTTGAAAAAGTAAAATGTAGGAATAAGGTTGATCTATTAAATTAATTTTCATTAATTTAACAAATTAACCTTATTCCTATTTACTTGTTGCAAGCTGTGGTATGCAACTGTATTTTGATAGAAAGAGCAATTCATTTGACAAGAAACACACGAATGTTATCAGAATTTGTCCTTTTTAAAGGAATGGCAGGGAAATTTTCTTGAGCCAATCACACCTTTTCAAAATGTTATTTTATAATGGGTTAACTACATATAGTAACTCACAATTGTTGACAATATCACTTGGAAGAACTTGGTTGTCTGCATGGGATTGTATCTTGAATGGGAGCATATCTCTTGTTATTCAGGTTTGCCTGTTGGGTTGTCTTGCATGGGGTCATGTATTGCCATTTTTTAGGTTGATCTGGAAATAATGATAACATAATGATTAGAAATAATTAATGCCAAGTGCACAATCGTCACTAAAATTAATAAAATTTAAATTAATTCCAGTAAAAAAGTAAAATAAAGTTGACTTAATTAACTCTAAAATGCATTTATATAGTTCATGTTCCATCAGGTCTAAAACCAGTTGGCATACTCCTTCATGGTTTTAATCCAAATAAAACACAACTGCTTGTTTTGTAAAGTTACTGTAAACAGTAGATTAATAAACTTAAATTCAATAAATTATAAACAAATCAACTTAAAATCCTACTGGTTTCTCAAAAAACATATACCATATGACACATTTACAGTTGTATTTCACATCTATAAATGCATAAGAAGTGTGAAGTTGATCATCGGTTGTTGTAGTCTTGAGAAAGATTATTGTTGGTGACTGACTTTTTGAGGGCCTTATAGCGGCGATCATCTTCAGAGTCAAGTAAAGCGTGTTTGTCAGGTTTGCATCTGGTTCATTGCATCATTGTTTGAGTGGGTGTTGCATCATGCGTTAAGCGTGGGCCTATATTTCTATGTTGTTTGTTGGTGTGTATATTTGTCTTTTGTAAGGGTCGGAGCGTCCATAATTTACTTAGTGGGGGCTATGGTGATTTCAAATTTTCTCCCCTACATTTTTTGGAAGTCCCCCATAATATTCCCACGGAATTTATTCTCCCCCCCCCCCTAATGTGACACCATCCATGCAAAGGTAAATTTTTGTGACCCCCTACTCTAAAGTTGATAAGTATACAGTCAGTATTTCCATAATTTATAACTAAACTTTATTTTCACTAATAGATTCAACCCTTCACAACAAATTAAAAACACTTTTTTGATGACCCACCCTTGCACTCTTTTTGGGTGATTTTCAAAAGCCCCCCTAACTTTCTAGTGTATGTACCTGTTTGTGTTTGGTTCTGAATGCGATACATTCAGCTGAGTCCCAGTCAATGTTGTGTTTGTATGTGTCAGTCAGTGCATTTTATCTTGTAAATTGTGCCCTGTCTTTTGTGAGGCTGTTCTTTGTCTTTTACGTTAGACAGTACAGTGTATATATTGCAAAGTGGTCATAGGTTTGTGGGCTACACGAATGTTGAGACGGTTGAAACGTCAGTCACCAATAGTCTTTCTCAAGACTACAACAACCTGGACAATCAAGTTCACACTTCTAATGATACTCCTAGGTTCAAACAATTTACTTTATAAACAGTATATACTGTCCTTTTTCAGGTCCTTGAAACAGGTTAGCTATGTTAATCATAGAAATATCCCTTCATGTCCATTGTCCAAATAAATACTTGACAAAGTCATCAAATTCAAATAATATATTTTCTTTGAGAGATTATCATTATTAAAATTGAAAATAAAATAATTATCTACAGTAAGGACTTTGTCTGAGTTCTTTTTTTATCCCATGGAAATATCTTGACTACAGTACTGCATTATTAAACATTAGTAACTTACCATTGTTGGTGATCTCTCTTGTGGATTAGGACTTGTCTCTAGCATTGTCTTGCACAGGATCTTGTCTCACATCTTTTGGGTTGTCTAACACGAGGACATCTTGTCTCTAGGGTGGTCTTGCATGGGATCTGTGTTGCCATTTTTTTAGGAAAATCTGGAAATAATGATAACATGATGATTAGAAATAATTAATCAGTGCACAATGGTCACTAAATTAATAAAATTTATATTAATTATATAAATAAAAAGTAAAATGAAGTTGACTTAACTAATTTTAAATGCAATAGTTCACCCCACTCAGTTAAATACATAACAATTTTCATATAAAGAATTGTCATAAAAATATTGTGGTCACAACATCTCAAGTTTCTCACATCAACAATGAAATTTAATGAATTTGAGTGTTGTGGGCATGCATGTTAATTTCATTAAATGTTTTTCAAGAAACTCACATCACATGTTTTATCAGGTCTAAAACCAGTTGAGATATACAGATATTTGAGGTTTAATACATTAAACAGTTTCTTAACAAGTGCTAGTTTCTTAAAAAACATATTCAATAAATTAGAAATAAATAAATCTAGAATATCCTACTGGTTTCTCAAAAAGAATACTGTATGAAAGGACACATTTATAACGATCGTCTTTTTTGCAGGGCTTTGAAACAGACTAGCTAGGTTAATCCTAGAAGTACAATACCCTATAATTATGTCCAAATAAATAATTGCAAAGTCTGCTCTTAATTCAAATTCACTTTTGTTTAAATACTTAATGGGACGTGCCATTCATTTTTAAATTCAATATAAAATAATTATGTAAGGACCATGTTCTTTATTAGGTAATGGGATTCTCTTTGATCTCATTGAAATATGTTAACTATAATACTGTACTTCATTAAACTTATTGTAAGAACTCACCAGTGTTGGCAATCTCTCTTGTGGATAATTAAGACTTGGTCGTGGCATTAGGACTTGTCTTTAGGGTTGTCATTCATGGGGTCTTTGACTTGGCATGAGGTCTTGTCTTTAGGGCTATCTTGTATGGAATCTTGGGTTGTCTTACCATCTTTTTAGGTAAATCTGAAAACATGATGACAAAATGATTAGAATTAATAATGCCAAATGTATTAATAGCTACTAAATAAATAAATAAACAAATACAGTACAGAAATAAATAATACAAAATAATATTAACATATTAAAAAAATAAATTATTAAATAAATACTATAGATTTCTATAGTATTTATTTAATAATATGGAAAGGCAAAAACATTTTTAAACAAAAATATTTTTTTATATTTTTTATATTTTAATAATATTTTTTATATAAAATAATTTTTAAACAAAAATATATGGAAAGGCAAAAACATTTTTAGTCACTGCCATCCACAACCATTCAAAAAACAAGGATTTAAAAACAAACAAGTTAAACAAAGTAATAACTAGTTAATGTTAAATTAATATTATTTATTTATTTTAACAGAATTTATTCTAACAGAATTTATTCTAACAGAATTTATTTATTTTAATATAATTGATTTTAATTGAATGGAATTAACTGAATAATAATAATGTTTTTAAACCAATAAATAAATAAATGAAGCAAGGTTAACAGATCAGTGCAAGAAGAACATGAATAATTAATTAGCTCAGACAAAATGTCGCAAATTAGTCTGGGTGAAATTTGGAATTTCATAAAATTTTGTTTAAAAATTAAAAGAGCGTTCAAATGTTTCCCAATTGAGATACTTTACTTACAGATTAGTTGAGATATTATATCGTTGTCTTCTATTGCCAGTAAAATCATGATTTTTTTATGTTTGCAATCTTTGAGGATTCGACCGGCCATCTTGTCGTTCGGCCACATGGTCTCTTTGAATAAGCCATTTTTTGCCAGTCTTTTATCGAATTTCTTCAAAACTTCAGTTTCGGAATTCTGGACGTCTTAGGTTCCTTTTGAGAGTTTTTGGGATGTTCAGCTTTCCTTTTATAGCCATAATTTGAACTAGAAATAACAGTTATGGAATTAAGCTTCTTCTTCGACAATGATGGCGTCCTTTCGAGCTTGGTGGCCGCTCCACCCAGTTTCCCCTCGTGACCCCCACCACGCGGACTATGTCTATCGTCTATAAAACCCGATAAAAGTGTTTAAACGCTGCATTTCCTGTACAATTTTACTGTAATGTTGTCTTGTTAATTACTGCTTGTCATATAATGTTCAGTATCTTTTAAAAACCGTTTATTTTAGTGATTTTAGTTTAATTTTTTTTTTGTTTTATTTTATTCTTAAAGGAGGAAATTATCAATTTGCCGAGAGTCTTCATCGCAAGCTTCGGTGGCGGAAGCGGTTAGGCGTGTGACTGCAAGATCACACTTGTGGGTTCGAGTGTCCGTGGAACTAAGGAAGAAATCGAGACATGGATAAGGCAGAAGGAATGAAGAAAGAAAGAAAGAAAGAAGATATAATTGACAATACAAATTTTAAATATTTTCTCAAGCTGTTCAAGATGATAAATATATTTACAGTATTATTATTGAGGTTGAAGCTCTGTAAAAGCAGCTTCCTCCTCACTTACTATAGCTACGTGGTGTGCATTTATAAATGCAAGCCGCGGCTATTCAGTGTCGTGGTATACTAAAGTACTATTAGCTGCGTAATGCATTTATGAAACACATTCAACAGCTGTCAATACTTTTGCATGAGTTGAAAATTCAGTCTATAATGACCCCCTAGTTAAAGAGAGGTTCTCGTGTTAAATATTGTGGGACTCTTTCAACTAATTATCATATTCAATTTTTGAACGATACATGGGCGATTGTCAAGCTCGTACCTCAGAAACCGAACGATGTTTTTTCAAGACATTAAACCTTTTTATTTATGCAGTGTATTTTCGCTTTTTTCATTTTGTTCGTTGAGATTGATGTTTTGCTTTTCCTGCATTTATAAATGCAACCCTCGTGTCGCTATTCAGTGCCGTGGTATAAGTTATAACTAAAGTACTATAGCTACGTAATGCATTTATGAAACACATTTAACAGCTGTTAGTAGTTTTGCATGAGTTGAATTTGTCCGTAACGACCGCGTAGTTAAAGAGAGGTTCTCGTGCTAAATATTGTGGGATTCTTTCAACTAATTATCATATTCAATTTTTATTACGATGTTTCTTCAAGACATTAAACCTGATTATTTATCTGCAGGATATTTCCGCTTTTTTCTCCTCATCACTTACTATAGCTACGTGTAGCGTGCATCTATAAATGCATATAACTAAAGTACTATAGCTACGTAATGCATTTACAAATACATTTAGCAGTTGCATTCAGTACCATGACATGAATGACTTCAGTCTGTAATGAACCCCATAGTTAAAGAGAGGTTCTCGTTCTAAGTATTGTGGGATTTTTAAAAATATAATATTCAAATATTTGTGTTCTATAACGGCGTTCGACCTTTAGCGGAAATATTCCATTGATTTTCATTCATTCTTAGGCTATAGTATTTCATCTAAAGCTGTCACTATGACTCAATAAGACGTGTAGTTTTAGCGAAATGTTTGAAAACATAAGGTTGTGAAATAAGAAGTTATCCTTGATTATTGTGGGACACTTCTGGTTAATTATTCCAACCGTATCGAATTAAAAACTTCTCTTTGTAAAATATATTTCATTTTCACCAAAGTAAAAATGTTTAGGCTTCTAACAGGTAATAAAGTTAACCGCAATGGCACAACTTCGTTCCATCTTGAGTCGCAAGAATGTAACGCTGTTTTATTTTTTGTCAAGATGTCCAACTTAATCTTATTGTGGGACGGTCACAAACTAACAAGGTTTGACACAACCAAACTCCAACACCAAACTCTAAATAAACACTCCCGGCCCATTTCCAACAACCTCCAACACCTTCACTCGAAATAAACGCTCTGCATTCACGGTACTTTTTCAACTACCTCCAACACCTTCACTCGAAATAAACGCTCTGCATTCACGGTAATTTTCCAACTATCTCCAACACCTTCACTCGAAATAAACGCTCTGCATTCACGGTACTTTTTCAACTACCTCCAACACCTTCACTCCACTATCCCAGCCATAATATATTAACAGGATTATAATATACTAATATATTATTATATCATAATATATTATTATTATACTAACTAACAAAACCCAACGAGTATTAGTGAAAGGTTGTCCCCACGGCAGCATACCTCGCACACTTAAAGTGAACTAAGTGCACATATGTCTGACGCACACTTAGTGAACTAACTGCACATATGCCTGACGCACACTTAAAGTGAACTAAGTACACGTATGTCTGACGCACACTTAAAGTGAACTAAGTACACGTATGCCTGACGCACACTTAAAGTGAACTAAGTACACGTATGCCTGACGCAGTAAAGTACTATTAGCGCGATCGTCAAGCTCGTGACATTAAACCTTATTATTTATGCTGTGTATTTTCGCTTTTTTCATTTTGTTCGTTGAGATTGATGTTTTGCTTTTCCTCCTCATCACTTACTATAGCTCGTGTCGCTATTCAGTGCCGTGGTATAACTAAAGTTAGCTACGTAATGCATTTATGAAACACATTTAACAGCTGTTAGTACTTTTGCATGAGTTGAATAAGTCTATAATGACCGCCTAGTTAAAGAGAGGTTCTCGTGCTAAATATTGTGGGATTCTTTCAACTATTTATCATATTCAATTTTTATTACGATGTTCTTTCAAGACATTAAACCTGATTATTTATCTGCAGTATATTTCCGCTTTTTTCTCCTCATCACTTACTATAGCTACGTGTAGCGTGCATCTATAAATGCATATAACTAAAGTACTATAGCTACGTAATGCATTTACAAATACATTTAGCAGTTGCATTCAGTACCATGACATGAATGACTTCAGTCTGTAATGAACCCCATAGTTAAAGAGAGGTTCTCGTTCTACGTATTGTGGGATTTTTAAAAATATTATAATATTCAAATATTTGTGTTCTATAACGGCGTTCGACATTTAGCGGAAATATTCCATTGATTTTCATTCATTCTTAGGCTATAGTATTTCATCTAAAGCTGTCACTATGACTCAATAAGACGTGTAGTTTTAGCGAAATGTTTGAAAACATAAGTTAGTAAAATAACTCATTTCTAACAGAGTTATCCTTGATAATTATTGTGGGACACTTCTGGGTAATTATTCTAACCATATCGAATTAAAAACCTCTCTTTGTAAAATATATTTCATTTTCACCAAAGTAAAAATGTTTAGGCTTCTAACTGTTAATAAAGTTAACCGCAATGGCACAACCTTATTCCACCATAACTCGCAAGAATGCAACGCTGTTTTATTTCTTATCAAGATGTCTAACTTAACCTTATTGTGGGACAGTCACAAACTAACAAAGTTTGACACAACCAAACTCTAAATAAACACTCCCGGCCCATTTCCAACAACCTCCAACACCTTCACTCGAAATAAACGCTCTGCATTCACGGTACTTTTTCAACTACCTCCAACTCCACTATCCCAGCCATAATATATTAACAAGATTATAATATACTAATATATTATTATTATATCATAATATATTATTATTATACTAACTAACAAAACCCAACGAGTATTAGTGAAAGGTTGTCCCCAAGGCAGCATACCTGGGCCACTTTTATTTATTTGGAAGAACACTTTAGTCTACCTGTTCGCTGATGACACAAAGCTACCTAGAATCATCCAATCACCATCTGAAAGTGACTATAGTATTGATGGCCACCTAATTTCAAAAACCGTATGTCAGAAAGATCTAGGCGTGTTAACCACCTGGATTGTGATAACCGAGCTAATAAATTTGGTTGCGCGCCTTTGAATCCCTTCAACCATACGTAAATTCTTGCCAGAAAGTGGAGACCACCTGACTTCACTGGCATAGCCCAGGTGGGAACTTAAATATAAGGCGCATTTGGCTTCGATGTTGAAACGAGGATCTGAACTTCCATACAAACGTGTGATACACGAAGTTCCCATTTCAGATGTCAAACATACCTACAAAGATATACTTTTAACATTGAAACTTCTACCTATTTCCTATTGGCATGAAATCAAAGACCATGTTTTCTTTTTTAAATTGGTCAATGGTTTCTATAATGTTGACATCTCTTAACTTCATCAAGCCCAAAATATTGGTAAAATCAACCAGAAACATGCCTGACGCACAATTAAAGTGAACTAAGTGCACGTATGTCTGACTTAAAGTGAACTAAGTGCACATATGTCTGACGCACAATTAAAGTGAAGTAAGTACACGTATGTCTGACGCACACTTAAAGTGAACTAAGTACACGTATGCCTGACGCACACTTAAAGTGAACTAAGTGCACGTATGCCTGACG
Organism: Chrysogorgia sp. JL179-B06; assembly: GCA_035772405.1. Lineage (NCBI taxonomy): Eukaryota > Metazoa > Cnidaria > Anthozoa > Scleralcyonacea > Chrysogorgiidae > Chrysogorgia > Chrysogorgia sp. JL179-B06. The sequence continues at coordinate 2,181,433 of JAYKKM010000450.1, read as the reverse complement.
CATATTTAAAGTGAACTAAGTGCATGTATTCCTGACGCATATTTAAAGTGAACTAAGTGCATGTACGCCTGACGCACACTTATAAAGTGAACTAAGTGCACGTATGCCTGACGCACACTGAACTAAGTACACGTATGCCTGACGCAGTAAAGTACTATTAGCGCGATCGTCAAGCTCGTGACATTAAACCTTATTATTTATGCAGTGTATTTTCGCTTTTTTCATTTTGTTCGTTGAGATTGATGTTTTGCTTTTCCTCCTCATCACTTACTATAGCTCGTGTCGCTATTCAGCGCCGTGGTATAACTAAAGTTAGCTACGTGATGCATTTATGAAACACATTTAACAGCTGTTAGTACTTTTGCATGAGTTGAATTCGTCTATAATGACCGCCTAGTTAAAGAGAGGTTCTCGTGCTAAATATTGTGGGATTCTTTCAATGTTTTTTCAATATATTAAACCTGATTATTTATCTGCAGTATATTTCCCCTTTTTTCTCCTCATGACACTTACTATAGCTACGTGTGGCGTAGCTACGTAATGCGTTTACAAATACATTTAGCAGCTGCATTCAGTACCATAACATGAATTGATTTCTGTCTGTAATGAACCCCATAGAAAATCTGGTGCGAAATCTGGTGCGAAATCTGGTGCGAAATCTGGTGCGAAATTTGGTGCGAAATCTGGTGCGAAATCTGGTGCGAAATCTGGTGCGAAATTTGGTGCGAAATCTCGTGCGAAATCTGGTGCGAAATCTGGTGCGAAATTTGGTGCGAAATCTGGTGCGAAATCTCGTGCGAAATCTCGTGCGAAATCTCGTGCGAAATTTCGTGCGAAATCTGCTGCGAAATTTTGTGCGAAATCTGGTGCGAAATCTGGTCCGAAATCTGGTCCGAAATCTGGTCCGAAATCTGGTGGGAAATCTGATGCGAAATCTGGTGCGAAATCTGATGCGAAATCTGATGCGAAATCTGGTGCGAAATCTGGTGCGAAATTTTGTGCGAAATCTGGTGCGAAATTTTGTGCGAAATCTAGTCCGAAATCTGGTCCGAAATCTGGTCCGAAATCTGGTCCGAAATTTGGTGCGAAATCTGGAGCGAAATCTGGTGGGAAATTTGGTGCGAAATCTGGTCCGAAATCTGGTCCGAAATCTGGTCCGAAATCTGGTCCGAAATCTGGTCCGAAATTTGGTGCGAAATCTGGAGCGAAATCTGGTGGGAAATTTGGTGCGAAATCTGGTGCGAAATTTGGTGCGAAATCTGGTGCGAAATCTGGTGCGAAATCTGGTGCGAAATCTGGTGCGAAATCTGATGCGAAATCTGGTGCGAAATCTGGTGCGAAATTTTGTGCGAAATCTGGTCCGAAATCTGGTCCGAAATCTGGTCCGAAATCTGGTGCGAAATCTGGTGCGAAATTTGGTGCGAAATTTGGTGCGAAATTTGGTGCGAAATCTGATGCGAAATCTGATGCGAAATCTGGTGCGAAATCTGGTGCGAAATCTGGTGCGAAATTTGGTGCGAAATTTGGTGCGAAATTTGGTGCGAAATCTGGTGGGAAATCTGGTGCGAAATCTGGTGCGAAATCTGGTGCGAAATCTGGTGCGAAATTTGGTGCGAAATCTGGTGCGAAATCTGGTGCGAAATGTGGTGCGAAATGTGGTGCGAAATCTGGTGCGAAATCTGGTGCGAAATCTGATGCGAAATCTGGTGCGAAATCTGGTGCGAAATCTGGTGCGAAATCTGGTGCGAAATCTGATGCGAAATCTGGTGCGAAATCTGATGCGAAATCTGATGCGAAATCTGGTGCGAAATCTGGTGCGAAATTTTGTGCGAAATCTGGTGCGAAATTTTGTCCGAAATCTGGTCCGAAATCTGGTCCGAAATCTGGTCCGAAATCTGGTCCGAAATCTGGTCCCAAATTTGGTGCGAAATCTGGTGCGAAATCTGGTGGGAAATTTCGTGCGAAATCTGGTGCGAAATTTGGTGCGAAATCTGATGCGAAATCTGATGCGAAATCTGGTGCGAAATCTGGTGCGAAATCTGGTGCGAAATTTGGTGCGAAATTTGGTGCGAAATTTGGTGCGAAATCTGGTGGGAAATCTGGTGCGAAATCTGGTGCGAAATCTGGTGCGAAATCTGGTGCGAAATTTGGTGCGAAATCTGGTGCGAAATCTGGTGCGAAATGTGGTGCGAAATGTGGTGCGAAATCTGGTGCGAAATCTGGTGCGAAATCTGATGCGAAATCTGGTGCGAAATCTGGTGCGAAATCTGGTGCGAAATCTGGTGCGAAATCTGATGCGAAATCTGGTGCGAAATCTGGTGCGAAATCTGATGCGAAATCTGGTGCGAAATCTGGTGCGAAATTTTGTGCGAAATCTGGTCCGAAATCTGGTCCGAAATCTGGTCCGAAATCTGGTGCGAAATCTGGTGCGAAATTTGGTGCGAAATTTGGTGCGAAATTTGGTGCGAAATCTGATGCGAAATCTGATGCGAAATCTGATGCGAAATCTGGTGCGAAATCTGGTGCGAAATCTGGTGCGAAATTTGGTGCGAAATTTGGTGCGAAATTTGGTGCGAAATCTGGTGGGAAATCTGGTGCGAAATCTGGTGCGAAATCTGGTGCGAAATCTGGTGCGAAATTTGGTGCGAAATCTGGTGCGAAATCTGGTGCGAAATGTGGTGCGAAATGTGGTGCGAAATCTGGTGCGAAATCTGGTGCGAAATCTGATGCGAAATCTGGTGCGAAATCTGGTGCGAAATCTGGTGCGAAATCTGGTGCGAAATCTGATGCGAAATCTGGTGCGAAATCTGATGCGAAATCTGATGCGAAATCTGGTGCGAAATCTGGTGCGAAATTTTGTGCGAAATCTGGTGCGAAATTTTGTCCGAAATCTGGTCCGAAATCTGGTCCGAAATCTGGTCCGAAATCTGGTCCGAAATCTGGTCCCAAATTTGGTGCGAAATCTGGTGCGAAATCTGGTGGGAAATTTCGTGCGAAATCTGGTGCGAAATTTGGTGCGAAATCTGATGCGAAATCTGATGCGAAATCTGGTGCGAAATCTGGTGCGAAATCTGGTGCGAAATTTGGTGCGAAATTTGGTGCGAAATCTGGAGCGAAATCTGGTGGGAAATTTGGTGCGAAATCTGGTCCGAAATCTGGTCCGAAATCTGGTCCGAAATCTGGTCCGAAATCTGGTCCGAAATTTGGTGCGAAATCTGGAGCGAAATCTGGTGGGAAATTTGGTGCGAAATCTGGTGCGAAATTTGGTGCGAAATCTGGTGCGAAATCTGGTGCGAAATCTGGTGCGAAATCTGGTGCGAAATCTGTTGCGAAATCTGGTGCGAAATCTGGTGCGAAATTTTGTGCGAAATCTGGTCCGAAATCTGGTCCGAAATCTGGTCCGAAATCTGGTGCGAAATCTGGTGCGAAATTTGGTGCGAAATTTGGTGCGAAATTTGGTGCGAAATCTGATGCGAAATCTGATGCGAAATCTGGTGCGAAATCTGGTGCGAAATCTGGTGCGAAATTTGGTGCGAAATTTGGTGCGAAATTTGGTGCGAAATCTGGTGGGAAATCTGGTGCGAAATCTGGTGCGAAATCTGGTGCGAAATCTGGTGCGAAATTTGGTGCGAAATCTGGTGCGAAATCTGGTGCGAAATGTGGTGCGAAATGTGGTGCGAAATCTGGTGCGAAATCTGGTGCGAAATCTGATGCGAAATCTGGTGCGAAATCTGGTGCGAAATCTGGTGCGAAATCTGGTGCGAAATCTGATGCGAAATCTGGTGCGAAATCTGATGCGAAATCTGATGCGAAATCTGGTGCGAAATCTGGTGCGAAATTTTGTGCGAAATCTGGTGCGAAATTTTGTCCGAAATCTGGTCCGAAATCTGGTCCGAAATCTGGTCCGAAATCTGGTCCGAAATCTGGTCCCAAATTTGGTGCGAAATCTGGTGCGAAATCTGGTGGGAAATTTCGTGCGAAATCTGGTGCGAAATTTGGTGCGAAATCTGATGCGAAATCTGATGCGAAATCTGGTGCGAAATCTGGTGCGAAATCTGGTGCGAAATTTGGTGCGAAATTTGGTGCGAAATTTGGTGCGAAATCTGGTGGGAAATCTGGTGCGAAATCTGGTGCGAAATCTGGTGCGAAATCTGGTGCGAAATTTGGTGCGAAATCTGGTGCGAAATCTGGTGCGAAATGTGGTGCGAAATGTGGTGCGAAATCTGGTGCGAAATCTGGTGCGAAATCTGATGCGAAATCTGGTGCGAAATCTGGTGCGAAATCTGGTGCGAAATCTGGTGCGAAATCTGATGCGAAATCTGGTGCGAAATCTGATGCGAAATCTGATGCGAAATCTGGTGCGAAATCTGGTGCGAAATTTTGTGCGAAATCTGGTGCGAAATTTTGTCCGAAATCTGGTCCGAAATCTGGTCCGAAATCTGGTCCGAAATCTGGTCCGAAATCTGGTCCCAAATTTGGTGCGAAATCTGGTGCGAAATCTGGTGGGAAATTTCGTGCGAAATCTGGTGCGAAATTTGGTGCGAAATCTGGTGCGAAATCTGGTGCGAAATCTGGTGCGAAATCTGGTGCGAAATCTGGTGTGAAATTTGGTGCGAAATCTCGTGCGAAATCTTGTGCGAAATCTGGTGCGAAATCTGGTGCGAAATCTGATGCGAAATCTTGTGCGAAATCTTGTGCGAAATCTTGTGCGAAATCTGGTGCGAAATTTGGTGCGAAATCTGGTGCGAAATCTGGTGCGAAATCTGGTGCGAAATTTGGTGCGAAATCTCGTGCGAAATCTGGTGCGAAATCTGGTGCGAAATTTGGTGCGAAATCTGGTGCGAAATCTCGTGCGAAATCTCGTGCGAAATCTCGTGCGAAATTTCGTGCGAAATCTGGTGCGAAATTTTGTGCGAAATCTGGTGCGAAATCTGGTGCGAAATCTGGTCCGAAATCTGGTCCGAAATCTGGTCCGAAATCTGATGCGAAATCTGGTGCGAAATCTGATGCGAAATCTGATGCGAAATCTGGTGCGAAATCTGGTGCGAAATTTTGTGCGAAATCTGGTGCGAAATTTTGTGCGAAATCTAGTCCGTAATCTGGTCCGAAATCTGGTCCGAAATCTGGTCCGAAATTTGGTGCGAAATCTGGAGCGAAATTTGGTGCGAAATTTGGTGCGAAATTTGGTGCGAAATCTGATGCGAAATCTGATGCGAAATCTGGTGCGAAATCTGGTGCGAAATCTGGTGGGAAATCTGGTGGGAAATCTGGTGCGAAATCTGGTCCGAAATCTGGTCCGAAATCTGGTGCGAAATCTGGTGCGAAATCTGGTCCGAAATCTGGTCCGAAATCTGGTCCAAAATCTGGTCCGAAATTTGGTGCGAAATCTGGTGCGAAATCTGGTGGGAAATTTGGTGCGAAATCTGGTGCGAAATTTGGTGCGAAATCTGGTGCGAAATCTGATGCGAAATCTGGTGCGAAATCTGGTGCGAAATCTGGTGCGAAATTTGGTGCGAAATTTGGTGCGAAATTTGGTGCGAAATCTGGTGGGAAATCTGGTGCGAAATCTGGTGCGAAATCTGGTGCGAAATCTGGTGCGAAATTTGGTGCGAAATCTGGTGCGAAATCTGGTGCGAAATGTGGTGCGAAATGTGGTGCGAAATCTGGTGCGAAATCTGGTGCGAAATCTGATGCGAAATCTGGTGCGAAATCTGGTGCGAAATCTGGTGCGAAATCTGGTGCGAAATCTGATGCGAAATCTGGTGCGAAATCTGATGCGAAATCTGATGCGAAATCTGGTGCGAAATCTGGTGCGAAATTTTGTGCGAAATCTGGTGCGAAATTTTGTCCGAAATCTGGTCCGAAATCTGGTCCGAAATCTGGTCCGAAATCTGGTCCGAAATCTGGTCCGAAATTTGGTGCGAAATCTGGTGCGAAATCTGGTGGGAAATTTCGTGCGAAATCTGGTGCGAAATTTGGTGCGAAATCTGGTGCGAAATCTGGTGCGAAATCTGGTGCGAAATCTGGTGCGAAATCTGGTGTGAAATTTGGTGCGAAATCTCGTGCGAAATCTTGTGCGAAATCTGGTGCGAAATCTGGTGCGAAATCTGATGCGAAATCTTGTGCGAAATCTTGTGCGAAATCTTGTGCGAAATCTGGTGCGAAATTTGGTGCGAAATCTGGTGCGAAATCTGGTGCGAAATCTGGTGCGAAATTTGGTGCGAAATCTCGTGCGAAATCTGGTGCGAAATCTGGTGCGAAATTTGGTGCGAAATCTGGTGCGAAATCTCGTGCGAAATCTCGTGCGAAATCTCGTGCGAAATTTCGTGCGAAATCTGGTGCGAAATTTTGTGCGAAATCTGGTGCGAAATCTGGTCCGAAATCTGGTCCGAAATCTGGTCCGAAATCTGGTCCGAAATCTGATGCGAAATCTGGTGCGAAATCTGATGCGAAATCTGATGCGAAATCTGGTGCGAAATCTGGTGCGAAATTTTGTGCGAAATCTGGTGCGAAATTTTGTGCGAAATCTAGTCCGTAATCTGGTCCGAAATCTGGTCCGAAATCTGGTCCGAAATTTGGTGCGAAATCTGGAGCGAAATTTGGTGCGAAATTTGGTGCGAAATTTGGTGCGAAATCTGATGCGAAATCTGATGCGAAATCTGGTGCGAAATCTGGTGCGAAATCTGGTGGGAAATCTGGTGGGAAATCTGGTCCGAAATCTGGTCCGAAATCTGGTCCGAAATCTGGTGCGAAATCTGGTCCGAAATCTGGTCCGAAATCTGGTCCAAAATCTGGTCCAAAATCTGGTCCGAAATTTGGTGCGAAATCTGGTGCGAAATCTGGTGGGAAATTTGGTGCGAAATCTGGTGCGAAATTTGGTGCGAAATCTGGTGCGAAATCTGGTGCGAATCTGATGCGAAATCTGGTGCGAAATCTGATGCGAAATTTGGTGCGAAATCTGGTCCGAAATCTGGTCCGAAATCTGGTCCGAAATCTGGTCCGAAATCTGGTCCGAAATTTGGTGCGAAATCTGGAGCGAAATCTGGTGGGAAATTTGGTGCGAAATCTGGTGCGAAATTTGGTGCGAAATCTGGTGCGAAATCTGGTGCGAAATCTGGTGCGAAATCTGGTGCGAAATCTGATGCGAAATCTGGTGCGAAATCTGGTGCGAAATTTTGTGCGAAATCTGGTCCGAAATCTGGTCCGAAATCTGGTCCGAAATCTGGTGCGAAATCTGGTGCGAAATTTGGTGCGAAATCTGGTGCGAAATTTGGTGCGAAATCTGATGCGAAATCTGATGCGAAATCTGGTGCGAAATCTGGTCCGAAATCTGGTCCAAAATCTGGTCCAAAATCTGGTCCGAAATTTGGTGCGAAATCTGGTGCGAAATCTGGTGGGAAATTTGGTGCGAAATCTGGTGCGAAATTTGGTGCGAAATCTGGTGCGAAATCTGGTGCGAATCTGATGCGAAATCTGGTGCGAAATCTGATGCGAAATTTGGTGCGAAATCTGGTCCGAAATCTGGTCCGAAATCTGGTCCGAAATCTGGTCCGAAATCTGGTCCGAAATTTGGTGCGAAATCTGGAGCGAAATCTGGTGGGAAATTTGGTGCGAAATCTGGTGCGAAATTTGGTGCGAAATCTGGTGCGAAATCTGGTGCGAAATCTGGTGCGAAATCTGGTGCGAAATCTGATGCGAAATCTGGTGCGAAATCTGGTGCGAAATTTTGTGCGAAATCTGGTCCGAAATCTGGTCCGAAATCTGGTCCGAAATCTGGTGCGAAATCTGGTGCGAAATTTGGTGCGAAATTTGGTGCGAAATTTGGTGCGAAATCTGATGCGAAATCTGATGCGAAATCTGGTGCGAAATCTGGTGCGAAATCTGGTGCGAAATTTCGTGCGAAATCTGATGCGAAATCTGGTGCGAAATCTGGTGCGAAATTTTGTGCGAAATCTGGTGCGAAATTTTGTGCGAAATCTGGTCCGAAATCTGGTCCGAAATCTGGTCCGAAATCTGGTGCGAAATCTGGTCCGAAATTTGGTGCGAAATCTGGAGCGAAATTTGGTGCGAAATTTGGTGCGAAATTTGGTGCGAAATCTGATGCGAAATCTGATGCGAAATCTGGTGCGAAATCTGGTGCGAAATCTGGTGGGAAATCTGGTGCGAAATCTGGTGCGAAATCTGGTGCGAAATTTCGTGCGAAATCTGATGCGAAATCTGGTGCGAAATCTGGTGCGAAATTTTGTGCGAAATCTGGTGCGAAATTTTGTGCGAAATCTGGTCCGAAATCTGGTCCGAAATCTGGTCCGAAATCTGGTGCGAAATCTGGTCCGAAATTTGGTGCGAAATCTGGAGCGAAATTTGGTGCGAAATTTGGTGCGAAATTTGGTGCGAAATCTGATGCGAAATCTGATGCGAAATCTGGTGCGAAATCTGGTGGGAAATCTGGTGGGAAATCTGGTGGGAAATCTGGTCCGAAATCTGGTCCGAAATCTGGTCCGAAATCTGGTCCGAAATCTGGTCCGAAATCTGGTCCGAAATCTGGTCCGAAATCTGGTCCGAAATCTGGTCCAAAATCTGGTCCGAAATTTGGTGCGAAATCTGGTGCGAAATCTGGTGGGAAAATTTGGTGCGAAAATCTGGTGCGAAATTTGGTGCGAAATCTGGTGCGAAATCTTTGCGAAATCTGGTGCGAAATCTGGTGCGAAAATGGTGCGAAATCTGGTGCGAAATCTGGTGCGAAATTTGGTGCGAATGCGAAAATTGGTGCGAAATCTGGTGCGAAATTGTGCGAAATCTGGTGCGAAATCTGGTGCGAAATTGGTGCGAAATCTGGTGCGAAATTTGGTGCGAAATCTGGTGCGAAATCTGTGCGAAATCTGGTGCGAAATCTGGTGCGAAATCTGTGCGAAATCTGGTGCGAAATTTGGTGCGAAATCTGGTGCGAAATCTGGTGCGAAATCTGGTGCGAAATCTGGTGCGAAATCTGGTGCGAAATCTGGTGCGAAATCTGGTGCGAATTGGTGCGAAAATTTGGTGCGAAATTTGGTGCGAAATCTGGTGCGAAATTTGGTGCGAAATCTGCGAAATCTGGTGCGAAATCTGGTGCGAAATCTGGTGCGAAATCTGGTGCGAAATCTGGTGCGAAATCTGGTGCGAAATCTGGTGCGAAATCTGGTGCGAAATCTGGTGCGAAATCTGGTCCGAAATCTGGTGCGAAATCTGGTCCGAAATCTGGTCCGAAATCTGGTCCGAAATCTGGTCCGAAATCTGGTCCGAAATTTGGTGCGAAATCTGGTGCGAAATCTGGTGGGAAATTTGGTGCGAAATCTGGTGCGAAATTTGGTGCGAAATCTGGTGCGAAATCTGTGTGCGATCTGATGCGAAATCTGGTGCGAAATCTGATGCGAAATTTGGTGCGAAATCTGGTCCGAAAATCTGGTGCGAAATCTGGTCCGAAATCTGGTCCGAAATCTGGTCCGAAATTTGCGAAATCTGGAGCGAAATCTGGTGCGAAATTTGGTGCGAAATCTGGTGCGAAATTTGGTGCGAAATCTGGTGCGAAATCTGGTGCGAAATCTGGTGCGAAATCTGGTGCGAAATCTGATGCGAAATCTGGTGCGAAATCTGGTGCGAAATTTTGTGCGAAATCTGGTCCGAAATCTGGTCCGAAATCTGGTCCGAAATCTGGTGCGAAATCTGGTCCGAAATCTGGTGCGAAATTTGGTGCGAAATTTGGTGCGAAATCTGATGCGAAATCTGATGCGAAATCTGATGCGAAATCTGGTGCGAAATCTGGTGCGAAATTTGGTGCGAAATCTGATGCGAAATCTGGTGCGAAATCTGGTGCGAAATTTTGTGCGAAATCTGGTGCGAAATTTTGTGCGAAATCTGGTCCGAAATCTGGTCCGAAATCTGGTCCGAAATCTGGTGCGAAATCTGGTGCGAAATTTGGTGCGAAATTTGGTGCGAAATTTGGTGCGAAATCTGATGCGAAATCTGATGCGAAATCTGGTGCGAAATCTGGTGCGAAATCTGGTGCGAAATTTGGTGCGAAATTTGGTGCGAAATCTGGTGCGAAATCTGGTGGGAAATCTGGTGGGATATCTGGTCCGAAATCTGGTCCGAAATCTGGTCCGAAATCTGGTGCGAAATCTGGTCCGAAATCTGGTCCGAAATCTGGTCCGAAATCTGGTCCAAAATCTGGTCCGAAATTTGGTGCGAAATCTGGTGCGAAATCTGGTGGGAAATTTGGTGCGAAATCTGGTGCGAAATTTGGTGCGAAATCTGGTGCGAAATCTGGTGCGAAATCTGATGCGAAATCTGGTGCGAAATCTGATGCGAAATCTGATGCGAAATCTGGTGCGAAATCTGGTGCGAAATCTGGTGCGAAATCTGGTGCGAAATTTTGTGCGAAATCTGGTGCGAAATTTTGTGCGAAATCTGCTCTGAAATCTGGTCCGAAATCTGGTCCGAAATCTGGTCCGAAATCTGGTCCGAAATCTGGTCCGAAATCTGGTCCGAAATCTGGTCCGAAATATGGTGCGAAATCTGGTGCGAAATTCGGTGGGGAAATTTGGTGCGAAATCTTGTGCGAAATCTGGTGCGAAATCTGGTGCGAAATCTGGTGCGAAATCTGGTGCGAAATTTGGTGCGAAATCTGGTGCGAAATCGTGCGAAATCTGGTGCGAAATCTGGTGCGAAATCTGGTGCGAAATCTTGTGCGAAATCTTGTGCGAAATCTGGTGCGAAATCTGGTGCGAAATTTGGTGCGAAATCTGGTGCGAAATCTGGTGCGAAATCTGGTGCGAAATCTGGTGCGAAATCTCGTGCGAAATCTTGTGCGAAATTTGGTGCGAAATCTGATGCGAAATCTGATGCGAAATCTGGTGCGAAATCTGGTGCGAAATTTGGTGCGAAATCTGGTGCGAAATCTGGTGCGAAATCTGATGCGAAATCCGATGCGAAATCTGGTGCGAAATCTGATGCGAAATCTGGTGCGAAATCTGGTGCAAAATTTTGTGCGAAATCTGGTGCGAAATTTTGTGCGAAATCTGGTCCGAAATCTGGTCCGAAATCTGGTCCGAAATCTGGTCCGAAATTTGGTGCGAAATCTGGTGCGAAATCTGGTGCGAAATCTGGTGGGAAATTTTGTGCGAAATCTGGTGCGAAATTTGGTGCGAAATCTGGTGCGAAATCTGGTGCGAAATCTGGTGCGAAATCTGGTGCGAAATCTGGTGGGAAATTTTGTGCCAAATCTGGTGCGAAATTTGGTGCGAAATCTGGTGCGAAATCTGGTGCGAAATCTGATGCGAAATCTGGTGCGAAATCTGATGCGAAATCTGATGCGAAATCTGGTGCGAAATCTGGTGCGAAATCTGGTGGGAAATCTGGTGGGAAATCTGGTGGGAAATTTGGTGCGAAATCTGGTGCGAAATCTGGTGCGAAATCTGATGCGAAATCTGGTGCGAAATCTGGTGGGAAATTTTGTGCGAAATCTGGTCCGAAATCTGGTCCGAAACCTGGTCCGAAATCTGGTCCGAAATTTGGTGCGAAATCTGGTCCGAAATTTGGTGCGAAATCTGGTGCGAAATCTGGTGCGAAATCTTGTGCGAAATTTGGTGCGAAATCTGGTGCGAAATCTGGTGGGAAATCTGGTGGGAAATTTTGTGCGAAATCTTGTGCGAAATTTGGTGCGAAATCTGGTGCGAAATCTTGTGCGAAATCTGGTGCGAAATCTGGTGCGAAATCTGATGCGAAATCTGATGCGAAATCTGGTGCGAAATCTGGTGCGAAATTTTGTGCGAAATCTGGTGCGAAATTTTGTGCGAAATCTGGTCCGAAATCTGGTCCGAAATCTGGTCCGAAATCTGGTCCGAAATCTGGTCCGAAATTTGGTGCGAAATCTGGTGCGAAATCTGGTGGGAAATTTGGTGCGAAATCTGGTGCGAAATTTGGTGCGAAATCTGGTGCGAAATCTGGTGCGAAATCTGATGCGAAATCTGGTGCGAAATCTGATGCGAAATCTGATGCGAAATCTGATGCGAAATCTGATGCGAAATCTGGTGCGAAATCTGGTGCGAAATCTGGTGCGAAATTTGGTGCGAAATCTGGTGCGAAATCTGGTGGGAAATCTGATGCGAAATCTGGTGCGAAATCTGATGCGAAATCTGGTGCGAAATTTGGTACGAAATCTGGTGCGAAATCTGGTGCGAAATCTGGTGCGAAATCTGGTGCGAAATCTGGTGCGAAATCTGGTGCGAAATCTGGTGCGAAATCTGGTGCGAAATCTGGTGCGAAATCTTGTACGAAATCTGCTGCGAAATCTTGTGCGAAATCTGGTGCGAAATCTGGTGCGAAATCTGGTGCGAAATCTGGTGCGAAATTTCGTGCGAAATCTGGTGCGAAATCTCGTGCGAAATTTCGTGCGAAATCTGGTGCGAAATCTGGTGCGAAATTTCGTGCGACATCTGGTGCGAAATCTGGTGCGAAATCTGGTGCGAAATCTGGTGCGAAATCTGGTGCGAAATCTGGTGCGAAATCTGGTGCGAAATCTGGTGCGAAATCTTGTGCGAAATCTGGTGCGAAATCTGGTGCGAAATCTGGTGCGAAATCTGTTTCGAAATCTGTTTCGAAATCTGGTGCGAAATCTGGTGCGAAATTTCGTGCGAAATCTCGTGCGAAATTTCGTGCGAAATCTGGTGCGAAATCTGGTGCGATATCTGGTGCGAAATCTGGTGCGAAATCTGGTGCGAAATCTGGTGCGAAATTTGGTGCGAAATCTGTTTCGAAATCTGTTTCGAAATCTGTTTCGAAATCTGTTTCGAAATCTGTTTCGAAATCTGTTTCGAAATCTGTTTCGAAATCTGGTGCGAAATCTGATGCGAAATCTGGTGCGAAATCTGGTGCGAAATTTGGTGCGAAATTTGGTGCGAAATTTGGTGCGAAATCTGATGCGAAATCTGATGCGAAATCTGGTGCGAAATCTGGTGGGAAATCTGGTGCGAAATCTGGTGCGAAATCTGATGCGAAATCTGGTGCGAAATCTGGTGCAAAATCTGGTGCGAAATTTGGTGCGAAATCTGGTGCGAAATCTGGTGCGAAATCTGGTGCGAAATCTGGTGCGAAATCTGTTTCGAAATCTGTTTCGAAATCTGTTTCGAAATCTGTTTCGAAATCTGGTGCGAAATCTGATGCGAAATCTGATGCGAAATCTGATGCGAAATCTGGTGCGAAATCTGGTGCGAAATCTGGTGCGAAATTTGGTGCGAAATCTGGTGCGAAATCTGGTGCGAAATCTGGTGCGAAATCTGGTGCGAAATCTTGTACGAAATCTGCTGCGAAATCTTGTGCGAAATCTGGTGCGAAATCTGGTGCGAAATCTGGTGCGAAATCTGGTGCGAAATTTCGTGCGAGATCTGGTGCGAAATCTGGTGCGAAATTTCGTGCGAAATCTGGTGCGAAATCTGGTGCGAAATTTCGTGCGACATCTGGTGCGAAATCTGGTGCGAAATCTGGTGCGAAATCTGGTGCGAAATCTGGTGCGAAATCTGGTGCGAAATCTGGTGCGAAATCTGGTGCGAAATCTTGTGCGAAATCTGTTGCGAAATCTGGTGCGAAATCTGGTGCGAAATCTGTTTCGAAATCTGTTTCGAAATCTGGTGCGAAATCTGGTGCGAAATTTCGTGCGAAATCTCGTGCGAAATTTCGTGCGAAATCTGGTGCGAAATCTGGTGCGATATCTGGTGCGAAATCTGGTGCGAAATCTGGTGCGAAATCTGGTGCGAAATTTGGTGCGAAATCTGTTTCGAAATCTGTTTCGAAATCTGTTTCGAAATCTGTTTCGAAATCTGTTTCGAAATCTGTTTCGAAATCTGTTTCGAAATCTGGTGCGAAATCTGATGCGAAATCTGGTGCGAAATCTGGTGCGAAATTTGGTGCGAAATTTGGTGCGAAATTTGGTGCGAAATCTGATGCGAAATCTGATGCGAAATCTGGTGCGAAATCTGGTGGGAAATCTGGTGCGAAATCTGGTGCGAAATCTGATGCGAAATCTGGTGCGAAATCTGGTGCAAAATCTGGTGCGAAATTTGGTGCGAAATCTGGTGCGAAATCTGGTGCGAAATCTGGTGCGAAATCTGGTGCGAAATCTGTTTCGAAATCTGTTTCGAAATCTGTTTCGAAATCTGTTTCGAAATCTGGTGCGAAATCTGATGCGAAATCTGATGCGAAATCTGATGCGAAATCTGGTGCGAAATCTGGTGCGAAATCTGGTGCGAAATTTGGTGCGAAATCTGGTGCGAAATCTGGTGCGAAATCTGGTGCGAAATTTGGTGCGAAATCTGGTGCGAAATCTGATGCGAAATCTTGTGCGAAATCTTGTGCGAAATCTGGTGCGAAATCTGGTGCGAAATCTGGTGCGAAATCTGGTGCGAAATCTGATGCGAAATCTTGTGCGAAATCTGGTGCGAAATTTGGTGCGAAATCTGGTGCGAAATCTGGTGCGAAATCTGGTGCGAAATTTGGTGCGAAATCTGGTGCGAAATCTGATGCGAAATCTTGTGCGAAATCTGGTGCGAAATCTGATGCGAAATCTTGTGCGAAATCTTGTGCGAAATCTTGTGCGAAATCTGGTGCGAAATCTGGTGCGAAATCTGGTGCGAAATCTGGTGCGAAATTTCGTGCGAAATCTGGTGCGAAATCTCGTGCGAAATTTCGTGCGAAATCTGGTGCGAAATCTGATGCGAAATCTGGTGCGAAATCTGGTGCGAAATCTGGTGCGAAATCTGGTGCGAAATCTGGTGCGAAATCTGGTGTGAAATCTCGTGCGAAATTTCGTGCGAAATCTCGTGCGAAATTTCGTGCGAAATCTGGTGCGAAATCTGGTGCGAAATTTCGTGCGACATCTTGTGCGAAATCTTGTGCGAAACCTGGTGCGAAATTTGGTGCGAAATTTGGTGCGAAATCTGGTGCGAAATCTGGTGCGAAATCTGGTGCGAAATTTGGTGCGAAATCTGGTGCGAAATCTGATGCGAAATCTTGTGCGAAATCTGGTGCGAAATCTGATGCGAAATCTTGTGCGAAATCTTGTGCGAAATCTGATGCGAAATCTTGTGCGAAATCTTGTGCGAAATCTTGTGCGAAATCTGGTGCGAAATCTGGTGCGAAATCTGATGCGAAATCTGGTGTGAAATCTGGTGCGAAATCTGGTGCGAAATCTGGTGCGAAATTTGGTGTGAAATCTGGTGCGAAATTTGGTACGAAATCTGGTGCGAAATCTGGTGCGAAATCTGGTGCGAAATCTGGTGCGAAATCTGGTGCGAAATCTGGTGCGAAATCTGGTGCGAAATCTGGTGCGAAATTTCGTGCGAAATCTGGTGCGAAATTTGGTGCGAAATCTGGTGCGAAATTTGGTTCAAAATCTGGTGCGAAATTTGGTTCAAAATCTGGTGCGAAATTTGGTGCTAAATCTGGTGCGAAATTTGGTGCTAAATCTGGTGCTAAATCTGGTGCTAAATCTGGTGCGAAATTTGGCGCGAAATCTGATGCGAAATCTGGGTGCGAAATTTCGTGCGAAATCTGATGCGAAATTTCGTGCGAAATCTGATGCGAAATCTGGTGCGAAATGTGCTGCGAAATCTGGTGCGAAATCTGGTGCGAATTCTAGTGCGAAATCTGGTGCGAAATCTGGTGCTAAATCTGGTGCTGAATCTGGTGCTAAATCTGGTGCTAAATCTGGTGCGAGATTTGGTGCGAAATCTGGTGCGAAATTTCGTGCGAAATCTGATGCGAAATCTGGTGCGAAATCTGATGCGAAATCTGGTGCGAAATCTGGTGCGAATTTTGGTGCGAATTCTAGTGCGAAATGTGCTGCGAATTCTAGTGCGAAATGTGCTGCGAATTCTAGTGCGAATTCTGGTGCGAAATCTGGTGCGAATTCTAGTGCGAAATCTGGTGCGAAATCTGGTGCGAAATTTGGTGCGAATTCTAGTGCGAAATTTGGTGCGAAATCTGGTGCGAAATTTGGTGCGAAATGTGGTGCGAAGTTTGGTGCGAAATCTGGTGCGAAATCTGGTGCGAAATCTGATGCGAAATCTGATGCGAAATCTGGTGCGAAATCTGGTGCGAAATCTGGTTCGAAATCTGGTGGGAAATCTGGTGGGAAATTTGGTGCGAAATCTGGTGCGAAATCTGGTGCGAAATCTGATGCGAAATCTGGTGCGAAATCTGGTGGGAAATTTTGTGCGAAATCTGGTCCGAAATCTGGTCCGAAACCTGGTCCGAAATCTGGTCCGAAATTTGGTGCGAAATCTGGTGCGAAATCTGGTGCGAAATCTGGTGGGAAATTTTGTGCGAAATCTTGTGCGAAATTTGGTGCGAAATCTGGTGCGAAATCTGGTGGGAAATCTGGTGGGAAATTTTGTGCGAAATCTTGTGCGAAATTTGGTGCGAAATCTGGTGCGAAATCTTGTGCGAAATCTGGTGCGAAATCTGGTGCGAAATCTGATGCGAAATGTGATGCGAAATCTGGTGCGAAATCTGGTGCGAAATTTTGTGCGAAATCTGGTGCGAAATTTTGTGCGAAATCTGGTCCGAAATCTGGTCCGAAATCTGGTCCGAAATCTGGTCCGAAATCTGGTCCGAAATTTGGTGCGAAATCTGGTGCGAAATCTGGTGGGAAATTTGGTGCGAAATCTGGTGCGAAATTTGGTGCGAAATCTGGTGCAAAATCTGGTGCGAAATCTGATGCGAAATCTGGTGCGAAATCTGGTGGGAAATCTGGTCCGAAATTTGGTGCGAAATCTGGTGCGAAATCTGGTGCGAAATCTGATGCGAAATCTGGTGCGAAATCTGATGCGAAATCTGATGCGAAATCTGGTGCGAAATCTGGTGCGAAATCTGGTGCGAAATTTTGTTCGAAATCTGGTGCGAAATTTTGTGCGAAATCTGGTCCGAAATCTTGTCCGAAATCTGGTCCGAAATTTGGTGCGAAATCTGGTGCGAAATCTGGTGCGAAATTTCGTGCGAAATCTGGTGCGAAATCTTGTGCGAAATTTGGTGCGAAATCTGATGCGAAATCTGATGCGAAATCTGGTGCGAAATCTGGTGCGAAATCTGGTGCGAAATTTGGTGCGAAATCTGGTGCGAAATCTGGTGGGAAATCTGATGCGAAATCTGGTGCGAAATCTGATGCGAAATCTGGTGCGAAATCTGGTGCGAAATTTTGTGCGAAATATGGTGCGAAATTTTGTGCAAATCTGGTCCGAAATCTGGTCCGAAATCTGGTCCGAAATCTGGTCCGAAATTTGGTGCGAAATCTGGTGCGAAATCTGGTGCGAAATCTGGTGGGAAATTTTGTGCCAAATCTGGTGCGAAATTTGGTGCGAAATCTGGTGCGAAATCTGGTGCGAAATCTGATGCGAAATCTGGTGCGAAATCTGATGCGAAATCTGATGCGAAATCTGGTGCGAAATCTGGTGCGAAATCTGGTTCGAAATCTGGTGAAATCTGGTGGGAAATTTGGTGCGAAATCTGGTGCGAAATCTGGTGCGAAATCTGGTGCGAAATCTGGTGCGAAATCTGGTGCGAAATCTGGTGCGAAATCTGGTCCGAAATCTGGTCCGAAATCTGGTCCGAAATCTGGTGCGAAATCTGGTGCGAAATCTGGTGCGAAATCTGGTGCGAAATTTGGTGCGAAATCTGGTGCGAAATCTGGTGCGAAATCTGGTGCGAAATCTGGTGCGAAATCTGGTGGGAAATTTGGTGCGAAATCTGGTGCGAAATCTGGTGCGAAATCTGGTGCGAAATCTTGTGCGAAATCTGGTGCGAAATCTGGTGCGAAATCTGATGCGAAATCTGGTGCGAAATCTGGTGCGAAATCTGGTGCGAAATCTTGTGCGAAATCTGGTGCGAAATCTTGTGCGAAATCTGGTCCGAAATCTGGTCCGAAATCTGGTCCGAAATCTGGTGCGAAATCTGGTGCGAAATCTGGTGCGAAATCTGGTGCGAAATCTGGTGCGAAATTTGGTGCGAAATCTGGTGCGAAATTTGGTGCGAAATCTGGTGCGAAATCTGGTGCGAAATCTGATGCGAAATCTGGTGCGAAATCTGATGCGAAATCTGATGCGAAATCTGATGCGAAATCTGGTGCGAAATCTGGTGCGAAATCTGGTGCGAAATCTGGTGCGAAATCTGGTGGGAAATTTTGTGCGAAATCTTGGTGTGCGAAATCTGGTGCGAAATCTGGTGCGAAATTTTGTGCGAAATCTTGTGCGAAATTTGGTGCGAAATCTGGTGCGAAATCTTGTGCGAAATCTGGTGCGAAATCTGGTGCGAAATCTGATGCGAAATCTGATGCGAAATCTGGTGCGAAATCTGGTGCGAAATTTTGTGCGAAATCTGGTGCGAAATTTTGTGCGAAATCTGGTCCGAAATCTGGTCCGAAATCTGGTCCGAAATCTGGTCCGAAATCTGGTCCGAAATTTGGTGCGAAATCTGGTGCGAAATCTGGTGGGAAATTTGGTGCGAAATCTGGTGCGAAATTTGGTGCGAAATCTGGTGCAAAATCTGGTGCGAAATCTGATGCGAAATCTGGTGCGAAATCTGATGCGAAATCTGATGCGAAATCTGATGCGAAATCTGATGCGAAATCTGGTGCGAAATCTGGTGCGAAATCTGGTGCGAAATCTGGTGGGAAATTTTGTGCCAAATCTGGTGCGAAATTTGGTGCGAAATCTGGTGCGAAATCTGGTGCGAAATCTGGTGCGAAATCTGGTGGGAAATTTTGTGCGAAATCTTGTGCGAAATTTGGTGCGAAATCTGGTGCGAAATCTGGTGGGAAATCTGGTGGGAAATTTTGTGCGAAATCTTGTGCGAAATTTGGTGCGAAATCTGGTGCGAAATCTTGTGCGAAATCTGGTGCGAAATCTGGTGCGAAATCTGATGCGAAATGTGATGCGAAATCTGGTGCGAAATCTGGTGCGAAATTTTGTGCGAAATCTGGTGCGAAATTTTGTGCGAAATCTGGTCCGAAATCTGGTCCGAAATCTGGTCCGAAATCTGGTCCGAAATCTGGTCCGAAATTTGGTGCGAAATCTGGTGCGAAATCTGGTGGGAAATTTGTGCGAAATCTGGTGCGAAATTTGGTGCGAAATCTGGTGCAAAATCTGGTGCGAAATCTGATGCGAAATCTGGTGCGAAATCTGGTGGGAAATCTGGTCCGAAATTTGGTGCGAAATCTGGTGCGAAATCTGGTGCGAAATCTGATGCGAAATCTGGTGCGAAATCTGATGCGAAATCTGATGCGAAATCTGGTGCGAAATCTGGTGCGAAATCTGGTGCGAAATTTTGTTCGAAATCTGGTGCGAAATTTTGTGCGAAATCTGGTCCGAAATCTTGTCCGAAATCTGGTCCGAAATTTGGTGCGAAATCTGGTGCGAAATCTGGTGCGAAATTTCGTGCGAAATCTGGTGCGAAATCTTGTGCGAAATTTGGTGCGAAATCTGATGCGAAATCTGATGCGAAATCTGGTGCGAAATCTGGTGCGAAATCTGGTGCGAAATTTGGTGCGAAATCTGGTGCGAAATCTGGTGGGAAATCTGATGCGAAATCTGGTGCGAAATCTGATGCGAAATCTGGTGCGAAATCTGGTGCGAAATTTTGTGCGAAATATGGTGCGAAATTTTGTGCAAATCTGGTCCGAAATCTGGTCCGAAATCTGGTCCGAAATCTGGTCCGAAATTTGGTGCGAAATCTGGTGCGAAATCTGGTGCGAAATCTGGTGGGAAATTTTGTGCCAAATCTGGTGCGAAATTTGGTGCGAAATCTGGTGCGAAATCTGGTGCGAAATCTGATGCGAAATCTGGTGCGAAATCTGATGCGAAATCTGATGCGAAATCTGGTGCGAAATCTGGTGCGAAATCTGGTTCGAAATCTGGTGGGAAATCTGGTGGGAAATTTGGTGCGAAATCTGGTGCGAAATCTGGTGCGAAATCTGATGCGAAATCTGGTGCGAAATCTGGTGGGAAATTTTGTGCGAAATCTGGTCCGAAATCTGGTCCGAAACCTGGTCCGAAATCTGGTCCGAAATTTGGTGCGAAATCTGGTGCGAAATCTGGTGCGAAATCTGGTGGGAAATTTTGTGCGAAATCTTGTGCGAAATTTGGTGCGAAATCTGGTGCGAAATCTGGTGGGAAATCTGGTGGGAAATTTTGTGCGAAATCTTGTGCGAAATTTGGTGCGAAATCTGGTGCGAAATCTTGTGCGAAATCTGGTGCGAAATCTGGTGCGAAATCTGATGCGAAATCTGATGCGAAATCTGGTGCGAAATCTGGTGCGAAATTTTGTGCGAAATCTGGTGCGAAATTTTGTGCGAAATCTGGTCCGAAATCTGGTCCGAAATCTGGTCCGAAATCTGGTCCGAAATCTGGTCCGAAATTTGGTGCGAAATCTGGTGCGAAATCTGGTGGGAAATTTGGTGCGAAATCTGGTGCGAAATTTGGTGCGAAATCTGGTGCAAAATCTGGTGCGAAATCTGATGCGAAATCTGGTGCGAAATCTGATGCGAAATCTGATGCGAAATCTGATGCGAAATCTGATGCGAAATCTGGTGCGAAATCTGGTCCGAAACCTGGTCCGAAATCTGGTCCGAAATTTGGTGCGAAATCTGGTGCGAAATCTGGTGCGAAATCTGGTGGGAAATTTTGTGCGAAATCTTGTGCGAAATTTGGTGCGAAATCTGGTGCGAAATCTGGTGGGAAATCTGGTGGGAAATTTTGTGCGAAATCTTGTGCGAAATTTGGTGCGAAATCTGGTGCGAAATCTTGTGCGAAATCTGGTGCGAAATCTGGTGCGAAATCTGATGCGAAATCTGATGCGAAATCTGGTGCGAAATCTGGTGCGAAATTTTGTGCGAAATCTGGTGCGAAATTTTGTGCGAAATCTGGTCCGAAATCTGGTCCGAAATCTGGTCCGAAATCTGGTCCGAAATCTGGTCCGAAATTTGGTGCGAAATCTGGTGCGAAATCTGGTGGGAAATTTGGTGCGAAATCTGGTGCGAAATTTGGTGCGAAATCTGGTGCAAAATCTGGTGCGAAATCTGATGCGAAATCTGGTGCGAAATCTGATGCGAAATCTGATGCGAAATCTGATGCGAAATCTGATGCGAAATCTGGTGCGAAATCTGGTGCGAAATCTGGTGCGAAATCTGGTGGGAAATTTTGTGCCAAATCTGGTGCGAAATTTGGTGCGAAATCTGGTGCGAAATCTGGTGCGAAATCTGATGCGAAATCTGGTGCGAAATCTGATGCGAAATCTGATGCGAAATCTGGTGCGAAATCTGGTGCGAAATCTGGTGGGAAATCTGGTGGGAAATCTGGTGGGAAATTTGGTGCGAAATCTGGTGCGAAATCTGGTGCGAAATCTGATGCGAAATCTGGTGCGAAATCTGGTGGGAAATTTTGTGCGAAATCTGGTCCGAAATCTGGTCCGAAACCTGGTCCGAAATCTGGTCCGAAATTTGGTGCGAAATCTGGTCCGAAATTTGGTGCGAAATCTGGTGCGAAATCTGGTGCGAAATCTTGGTGCGAAATTTGGTGCGAAATCTGGTGCGAAATCTGGTGGGAAATCTGGTGGGAAATTTTGTGCGAAATCTTGTGCGAAATTTGGTGCGAAATCTGGTGCGAAATCTTGTGCGAAATCTGGTGCGAAATCTGGTGCGAAATCTGATGCGAAATCTGATGCGAAATCTGGTGCGAAATCTGGTGCGAAATTTTGTGCGAAATCTGGTGCGAAATTTTGTGCGAAATCTGGTCCGAAATCTGGTCCGAAATCTGGTCCGAAATCTGGTCCGAAATCTGGTCCGAAATTTGGTGCGAAATCTGGTGCGAAATCTGGTGGGAAATTTGGTGCGAAATCTGGTGCGAAATTTGGTGCGAAATCTGGTGCGAAATCTGATGCGAAATCTGATGCGAAATCTGGTGCGAAATCTGATGCGAAATCTGATGCGAAATCTGATGCGAAATCTGATGCGAAATCTGGTGCGAAATCTGGTGCGAAATCTGGTGCGAAATTTGGTGCGAAATTTGGTGCGAAATCTGGTGCGAAATCTGGTGGGAAATCTGATGCGAAATCTGGTGCGAAATCTGATGCGAAATCTGGTGCGAAATCTGGTGCGAAATTTTGTGCGAAATATGGTGCGAAATTTTGTGCAAATCTGGTCCGAAATCTGGTCCGAAATCTGGTCCGAAATCTGGTCCGAAATTTGGTGCGAAATCTGGTGCGAAATCTGGTGCGAAATCTGGTGGGAAATTTTGTGCCAAATCTGGTGCGAAATTTGGTGCGAAATCTGGTGCGAAATCTGGTGCGAAATTTGGTGCGAAATCTGGTGCGAA
Organism: Chrysogorgia sp. JL179-B06; assembly: GCA_035772405.1. Taxonomy (NCBI): domain Eukaryota; kingdom Metazoa; phylum Cnidaria; class Anthozoa; order Scleralcyonacea; family Chrysogorgiidae; genus Chrysogorgia; species Chrysogorgia sp. JL179-B06. Next base: position 2,159,042 of record JAYKKM010000450.1, on the reverse strand, counting down.
ATCTGGTGCGAAATCTGATGCGAAATCTGGTGCGAAATCTGATGCGAAATCTGATGCGAAATCTGGTGCGAAATCTGGTGCGAAATCTGGTTCGAAATCTGGTGGGAAATCTGGTGGGAAATTTGGTGCGAAATCTGGTGCGAAATCTGGTGCGAAATCTGATGCGAAATCTGGTGCGAAATCTGGTGGGAAATTTTGTGCGAAATCTGGTCCGAAATCTGGTCCGAAACCTGGTCCGAAATCTGGTCCGAAATTTGGTGCGAAATCTGGTGCGAAATCTGGTGCGAAATCTGGTGGGAAATTTTGTGCGAAATCTTGTGCGAAATTTGGTGCGAAATCTGGTGCGAAATCTGGTGGGAAATCTGGTGGGAAATTTTGTGCGAAATCTTGTGCGAAATTTGGTGCGAAATCTGGTGCGAAATCTGGTGGGAAATTTTGTGCGAAATCTTGTGCGAAATTTGGTGCGAAATCTGGTGCGAAATCTTGTGCGAAATCTGGTGCGAAATCTGGTGCGAAATCTGATGCGAAATCTGATGCGAAATCTGGTGCGAAATCTGGTGCGAAATTTTGTGCGAAATCTGGTGCGAAATTTTGTGCGAAATCTGGTCCGAAATCTGGTCCGAAATCTGGTCCGAAATCTGGTCCGAAATCTGGTCCGAAATTTGGTGCGAAATCTGGTGCGAAATCTGGTGGGAAATTTGGTGCGAAATCTGGTGCGAAATTTGGTGCGAAATCTGGTGCAAAATCTGGTGCGAAATCTGATGCGAAATCTGGTGCGAAATCTGATGCGAAAATCTGATGCGAAATCTGATGCGAAATCTGATGCGAAAATCTGGTGCGAAATCTGGTGCGAAATCTGGTGCGAAATCTGGTGGGAAATTTTGTGCCAAATCTGGTGCGAAATTTGGTGCGAAATTTGGTGCGAAATCTGGTGCGAAATCTGATGCGAAATCTGGTGCGAAATCTGATGCGAAATCTGATGCGAAATCTGGTGCGAAATCTGGTGCGAAATCTGGTGGGAAATCTGGTGGGAAATCTGGTGGGAAATTTGGTGCGAAATCTGGTGCGAAATCTGGTGCGAAATCTGATGCGAAATCTGGTGCGAAATCTGGTGGGAAATTTTGTGCGAAATCTGGTGCGAAATCTGGTGCGAAATCTTGTGCGAAATTTGGTGCGAAATCTGGTGCGAAATCTGGTGGGAAATCTGGTGGGAAATTTTGTGCGAAATCTTGTGCGAAATCTGTGCGAAATTTGGTGCGAAATCTGGTGCGAAATCTTGTGCGAAATCTGGTGCGAAATCTGGTGCGAAATCTGATGCGAAATCTGATGCGAAATCTGGTGCGAAATCTGGTGCGAAATTTTGTGCGAAATCTGGTGCGAAATTTTGTGCGAAATCTGGTCCGAAATCTGGTCCGAAATCTGGTCCGAAATCTGGTGCGAAATTTGGTACGAAATCTGGTGCGAAATCTGGTGCGAAATCTGGTGCGAAATCTGGTGCGAAATCTGGTGCGAAATCTGGTGCGAAATCTGGTGCGAAATCTGGTGCGAAATCTGGTGCGAAATCTTGTACGAAATCTGCTGCGAAATCTTGTGCGAAATCTGGTGCGAAATCTGGTGCGAAATCTGGTGCGAAATCTGGTGCGAAATTTCGTGCGAGATCTGGTGCGAAATCTGGTGCGAAATTTCGTGCGAAATCTGGTGCGAAATCTGGTGCGAAATTTCGTGCGACATCTGGTGCGAAATCTGGTGCGAAATCTGGTGCGAAATCTGGTGCGAAATCTGGTGCGAAATCTGGTGCGAAATCTGGTGCGAAATCTGGTGCGAAATCTTGTGCGAAATCTGTTGCGAAATCTGGTGCGAAATCTGGTGCGAAATCTGTTTCGAAATCTGTTTCGAAATCTGGTGCGAAATCTGGTGCGAAATTTCGTGCGAAATCTCGTGCGAAATTTCGTGCGAAATCTGGTGCGAAATCTGGTGCGATATCTGGTGCGAAATCTGGTGCGAAATCTGGTGCGAAATCTGGTGCGAAATTTGGTGCGAAATCTGTTTCGAAATCTGTTTCGAAATCTGTTTCGAAATCTGTTTCGAAATCTGTTTCGAAATCTGTTTCGAAATCTGGTGCGAAATCTGATGCGAAATCTGGTGCGAAATCTGGTGCGAAATTTGGTGCGAAATTTGGTGCGAAATTTGGTGCGAAATCTGATGCGAAATCTGATGCGAAATCTGGTGCGAAATCTGGTGCGAAATCTGGTGCGAAATTTGGTGCGAAATCTGGTGCGAAATCTGGTGCGAAATCTGATGCGAAATCTGGTGCGAAATCTGGTGCAAAATCTGGTGCGAAATTTGGTGCGAAATCTGGTGCGAAATCTGGTGCGAAATCTGGTGCGAAATCTGGTGCGAAATCTGTTTCGAAATCTGTTTCGAAATCTGTTTCGAAATCTGGTGCGAAATCTGGTGCGAAATCTGATGCGAAATCTGATGCGAAATCTGATGCGAAATCTGGTGCGAAATCTGGTGCGAAATCTGGTGCGAAATTTGGTGCGAAATCTGGTGCGAAATCTGGTGCGAAATCTGGTGCGAAATTTGGTGCGAAATCTGGTGCGAAATCTGATGCGAAATCTTGTGCGAAATCTGGTGCGAAATCTGGTGCGAAATCTGGTGCGAAATCTGGTGCGAAATCTGGTGCGAAATCTGATGCGAAATCTTGTGCGAAATCTGGTGCGAAATTTGGTGCGAAATCTGGTGCGAAATCTGGTGCGAAATCTGGTGCGAAATTTGGTGCGAAATCTGGTGCGAAATCTGATGCGAAATCTTGTGCGAAATCTGGTGCGAAATCTGATGCGAAATCTTGTGCGAAATCTTGTGCGAAATCTTGTGCGAAATCTGGTGCGAAATCTGGTGCGAAATCTGGTGCGAAATCTGGTGCGAAATTTCGTGCGAAATCTGGTGCGAAATCTCGTGCGAAATTTCGTGCGAAATCTGGTGCGAAATCTGATGCGAAATCTGGTGCGAAATCTGGTGCGAAATCTGGTGCGAAATCTGGTGTGAAATCTCGTGCGAAATTTCGTGCGAAATCTCGTGCGAAATTTCGTGCGAAATCTGGTGCGAAATCTGGTGCGAAATCTGGTGCGAAATTTCGTGCGAAATCTTGTGCGAAATCTGGTGCGAAATTTGGTGCGAAATCTGGTGCGAAATCTGGTGCGAAATCTGGTGCGAAATTTGGTGCGAAATCTGGTGCGAAATCTGATGCGAAATCTTGTGCGAAATCTGGTGCGAAATCTGATGCGAAATCTTGTGCGAAATCTTGTGCGAAATCTTGTGCGAAATCTGGTGCGAAATTTGGTGCGAAATCTGATGCGAAATCTGGTGTGAAATCTGGTGCGAAATCTGGTGCGAAATCTGGTGCGAAATTTGGTGTGAAATCTGGTGCGAAATTTGGTACGAAATCTGGTGCGAAATCTGGTGCGAAATCTGGTGCGAAATCTGGTGCGAAATCTGGTGCGAAATCTGGTGCGAAATCTGGTGCGAAATCTGGTGCGAAATCTGGTGCGAAATTTCGTGCGAAATCTGGTGCGAAATTTGGTGCGAAATCTGGTGCGAAATTTGGTTCAAAATCTGGTGCGAAATTTGGTTCAAAATCTGGTGCGAAATTTGGTGCTAAATCTGGTGCGAAATTTGGTGCTAAATCTGGGGCTAAATCTGGTGCTAAATCTGGTGCGAAATTTGGCGCGAAATCTGATGCGAAATCTGGGTGCGAAATTTCGTGCGAAATCTGATGCGAAATTTCGTGCGAAATCTGATGCGAAATCTGGTGCGAAATGTGCTGCGAAATCTGGTGCGAAATCTGGTGCGAATTCTAGTGCGAAATCTGGTGCGAAATCTGGTGCTAAATCTGGTGCTGAATCTGGTGCTAAATCTGGTGCTAAATCTGGTGCGAGATTTGGTGCGAAATCTGGTGCGAAATTTCGTGCGAAATCTGATGCGAAATCTGGTGCGAAATCTGATGCGAAATCTGGTGCGAAATCTGGTGCGAATTTTGGTGCGAATTCTAGTGCGAAATGTGCTGCGAATTCTAGTGCGAAATGTGCTGCGAATTCTAGTGCGAATTCTGGTGCGAAATCTGGTGCGAATTCTAGTGCGAAATCTGGTGCGAAATCTGGTGCGAAATTTGGTGCGAATTCTAGTGCGAAATTTGGTGCGAAATCTGGTGCGAAATTTGGTGCGAAATGTGGTGCGAAGTTTGGTGCGAAATCTGGTGCGAAGTTTGGTGCGAAATCTGGTGCGAAATTTGAAGCGAGATAGTAATACTGAGCAATCACGCCTTTGCACAATTTTAATTCGGGAAACACTATTTAAACTTGTCAATTCTGAATTTCAATAAACAAAATTACCAACAGTACTTACATTAATTTCTGCCATATACCCGCAAAGTTCAGGAGCGAAGTCACTGACTTAACCAACTGAGCTATCACGCCCTTTGCGCTATTTTAATCGTTAAATACTTATTAAACTTACCAATTGCGAATTATAATCAAGAAAAGTACCAGCAGTAATAGCTGTTTTAGCGTTTGCTATTAATAGCTCAAAATGTAGATAAACAAACCTAATTTGACTCAGAAATGAGCTATTTTCTTTTGTTATGGCCGCAAGAATTATGGGTAAATGCGGACAAAGATGGGTACATGACGTCATCTCGACAAAGTGCTTACATTAATTTCTGCCTTATCTGCAAAGTTCACTTAAACCACTGAGCTATCGCGCCCTTTCTACTATTTGAAATCGTTAAATACTTTTTAAACTTACCTTTTCATAATTTTAACCAAGAAAAGAGTTAATATTATTTACACTATAATTTCTGCTTTATCCACAAAGTTAGAGAACGACGTCACTTACCTAAACCACTGAAACAACCACCAGGAACAACCACAAACCACCAGAAACAACCAGAAACAACCACGAACCCAGAAACAACCGCGAACAACCAGAAACAACCACAAACCACCAGAAACAACCGCGAACAACCAGAAACAACCGCGAACAACCAGAAACAACCACGAACAACCAGAAACAACCACGAACAACCAGAAACAACCACAAACCACCAGAAACAACCGCGAACAACCAGAAACAACCGCGAACAACCAGAAACAACCACGAACAACCAGAAACAACCAGAAACAACCACGAACAACCAGAAACAACCACAAACCGCCAGAAACCACCAGAAACAACCACAAACCACCAGAAACAACCAGAAACAACCACGAACAACCAGAAACAACCGCGAACAACCACAAACCACCAGAAACAACCACGAACAACCAGAAACCACCAGAAAAATCCACGAACAACCAGAAACCACACGAAACAACCGCGAACCACCATAAACCACCACATAAACAATGTGCAAAATAAAACTTTAAAATATGAAAAGTTAACCAATGTGCTCAAAATAACTTTTTTAATGGTGAAAATATGATTAAAATAGCCAAAAAATATATACATTTATTTTCCCCCGGTCTGTATCCTTACCAAATCCTGCTTTCTGATTGGCTAACGAGCGGTCCGTATGAGCCCATAGGCCATACGGACCGCTCGTACGTACTTTCAAAAACACTTGAAAATAAACTCAAACGAGAGTGAACATATTGAAAGACACAAGTGATTTTTTTTATCCGAAAAGAAACTTAACTCTCAATTTCCTTTGACGAAGAAAAAGTATAGACTTTTCTTTTTTGTCCACTGACTAGAAATGCTGATGACGACAAAAAAACAAGCCAGGATGTTAAGGGAAAATTAAATAAATAATTTACCGTTTTTGTCATCCGTACTGATACATTTTGCAATTTAAAACAATACATGGGTATTAAATGAAAGCTACATTCATGTAGATTATGATAAAACATGAATTGATAGCAGAGTGTATACCAGTTAGCAGCTAGTTAATCATTTAATAGCTTACACAATGAGTACATATGATCAGGTACTGATGGGAAAACAGTGATATATCAACCAAACCTAGTTCTAATGATACGAAACTTGGTAAAACATCTAACCAAAGACATATAGCAAAGTGAAAAGGTGGTAAACTGCCAAGATTTTTAGTGACGAAATACTGACGTTTCGAGCGGAGCCCTTCATCAGAGTAAGACGAGATGAAATAAAATAAATAGGGCTTATATATATATATGCCAAAAGGGTGTCACAAGTAGAAAGTAGCCAATCAAATGCACGGGAGATAAACAAATCTGTTTGCTGATCGACTGTAAAAATAGCAAATGATTTAACTTTTCGCATCTCATTAATTATTAGTTTGTTTATCTTCCGTGCATTCCGTGCATCTACTTTCTACTTGTGACACCCTTTTGGCATATATATAAGCCCTATTTATTTTATTTCATCTCGTTTTACTCTGAAGGGCTCCGCTCGAAACGTCAGTATTTCGTCACTAAACATCTTGGCAGTTTACCCTACGCAGTACGCAGCACTCTACTTTTTAACCAAAGACAGATCTGTGTTCTGTAGTAAAATCAGGGGTTATGGTGAGATATTTTCTATTATTAATTGATTCACAAATAGGTTGTGGTCGGTACTTACCCTGGAGATAAGTTTATGATTTTACTACAGAACACAGATCTGTCTTTGGTTAGACGAGTTTCCCATCATTAGAACAAGTTTTGGTTGATATATCACTGTTTACACGAATGTAGCTTTCATTTAATACCATATATAGCGTATTAAAGTAAATGGTTTGAACCTAGGAGTATCATTAGATGTGTGAAGTTGATCATCCAGGTTGTTGTAGTCTTGAGAAAGACTGTTGTTGGTGACTGACGTTTCGACGGCCTCAGCGGCGGTAGCATAAATTGTGTATTGTACCATGTATTGTTTTTATAATTTAGCCCATTTTAAAATGTTTTTGAGTCTCGTATATACCCTAGGTGAACATTTTCTGATGATTTGAGGGTAATGTCTTTACAATCGCAGAGTTACATGTGGTAAGCAACTAGACGAATACGATTACAGTCATTTGGGTGGCGTAGGATAATACCACTACGAAGAAGAAGCTCGATGTATGGTGGCCAGTACGTCGGTAACGATTTGATGTATGGGTCGTGAGGGCATTCAAAAAGACGATTCATCAGAACCTGTTTTGAAAAAAAAAGGAAACATCAAGAAAAAAATTTAGGTGGGGTGTAGACTATTATATACGCTGCGACAAGTCTTCCGTTAAAAGGGGAACTGTACCAAAAAAAAAGACTTTTAATTTTTACCTGCAGATATTTTTACGTATTTATAAAGCAGAATTGCTAAATATTACTCAGTCGAAACCGTTTTGCGATTCGACGATGGCAAGTATTATCTTTCTGACTCCGAATCTGGAGTTGTTATGTTCGCCATTAATCGTTCATATTCCTGACCAGCGTGAGGAAGTGACGTCAGACTCTCAACGCGAAGACTCCACATGGCTAATTCTTCAAGTAAATCCATAGTGATCAAGGTCCTTTTTTCAAATTCTTCGTCTGAAAGGCTGGACATTTCATCTACTTCAGGCGTAGCATTGAGAATCTGAGGTCATAAACAATATTACCTTTTGAAATTGCGGGCTCACTTGGAACACGTTCTTAGTAATGGTGGCCTAAATAGCAATGATCTCAGAGCTTACTTCAAAATTCTATTTTTTAGGTTTTTCTTACATCGATGATCACTTTAGACCCTGAAATACCATTCTATGCTAAAGAAAATCTAAAAAAACGGGGGTGAATTTTCATCGTAGTGCCACTTTAAATAAAAAGCCTTCAAGTATAATATTTAGAAATGTTAATTGTTTTACTATATCTGCTCTTGTACTCGAGAAATAACGTTTTCATTCTCGTATTTTATGCTTCTGGACGCCGCCATTTTGTAGTTTGCTCGACGGCTCAGACCCGATGTACAGCGGGTATTTTTTTTCTATTCTGACGTCACTGAGTGCAAGGAACAAAGGCTATTAGTTCATATACGACGAGAGCGAATGGTATAATTGTTTTATTTATTATATAGCCAAACACTTAGTTAGTTCGGGGTTTCTTTATAAAACCCCATCGATTTCAGCTTTTTTCGGCCTAAAACAACATGCCGCCGTCTTGTTTTTTCTCTAGTAGAGGAGCCAATCAAATCGCGAGATAGCTCATATCCTACTAGTAGCTGTATAATATCAAGAATTATGTTTATCGAACAATGTTATCCACCTCAGTCTTCGGCAGATAACATTGACATCAGTCTGGATAATTCTTGATATCATGTACAACCTACGAAAGATGGTGCACGCTGATTGGTTCGTGAGAGGTTTTTTCGCTGTACGAAAACCTCAGGCAAATACTTTACCGTACAGACCTCGCACTCGGTTAATAAGTCTTTTATATTGAGGACGATTAAAGACGAAAATTTCAAACGGCTTACCTCGGTCAAATGCTGCAAACTGCAATACTCTGTACTGTCTTCCTGTGAATATTGGGACAGAAAAGTGGTCAAGGAACGGCAAAGATATATAACATGGTGCTCTCAACGCTGTAAAACAACGAGCTGCCATGAACTACCCACTATGTCAGAGGCTTTTGTGTTAAATGGAGACACAGAGCAGGGGGTTACGAACCAACTTTGATTGGGGGATTGTCTAGTTAAATTTGACTGAGTATTTTTGTGGCTACTGCCTTTATAAGGCGAGTATTGCCGACTAATTTCTAAGTACATAAACAGCTTCTTTACGAAAGGTATACACGTTCTCATAATATAACTGCAGACACCTATGTTATGTATTTAGACTCGGTGATTCCAAATCTTTTTTTCAGAATTGAAATCAAGTAAATATTGGCTGAGATAACGTTCAATATCTACAAATAGTTCTGGGGAGCATAAATGGGGAAAATCCCGCAGGTGCATGAAAATCTAGAAGGAATAGAACATATGTGCCCTCTACCCGATCCGATAAACGCCTCAGTATAAATGAATAATACTAATATTTCAGTTAGTATCACAGATTTGGATTTATCTTTCCACAGTTTAGATAACATACTCTTTTTTTCATAAAAATGGGCCTCCTTTTTGTCACACCGCATGCTCATTGACAAGGCTGACCCAGGCATTAATGGTCCATGCGGTAGCCACATGTTCGCATCGCGGACCTATTTTTATAAAATTGCCGGGAATCCTATTTTATTCGTATTCTGACGTCATAGCTACAAATGTTGAAATAGCAAATGTCAAATGCGGGAGAGATCCCGCAGTCCAGTTGTATACGGAGGTCAGCGGTTTACACACTGCAATTGGGCGGTTAACCTTTCATGTTACTCCATCACCAAATGAATCGAGGTATATAATCGTCATGAAATAACCGCTAACCCCAAAACAACTTAGATCCTAACCCTAACCCCCCACCTATAATGAGTTTTCTAACCCTAACCCCCCGCCTTAAGTGTCTTCCTAACCCTCCCACTTCGATTCCCTTGATGTTATCCGGTGATGTTTATATTGGTGATGGAGTAACATGAAAGGTTATCCAATTGGGCCGATTTATGGTTTAGATGAATGGTAAGTAAGGAGATATCGATAAATACATGGACGATCGTCAAGCTCATATCCTCAGAAAAATATTTCTGAGTCCCCGACAGGAATCGAACCCGTAACCTTCTGATTGCTGGTGAGACGCTCTAACCATTGAGCTACTCAGATGAAGAGAGAAGGTTACAATGTATTGGTTCGATGGACGGTACCGAAAAAGATGGCGACTGGTCCATTTAACCATAATTCCTTGCGCGCAGATAGAGTTTCAAAAAGATTAAGTTTGGTAAAAAGAAAGCTTTATGTATTTCATGTTTACAGGGTAAACAATTTCGGTACCGTCAATTGATCTGGGTATCGTCTGTCGTATCTATTCCAAGCTCTCGCACACTTACCACAGCAGTGTATATATTAACACATCCAATCATTACTGATATATAGTGACTGCCGCATAGGCAATACATATATCAGTAGCTTAATGGTTAGAGCGTCTCACCGGCAGGAAGGTTACAGTTTCGATTCCTGTCCGGGACTCTTTATCTCATATGAGCTTGACGATCGTTCATGTATCGTGGGATAGTCTGTCTGCTCACATTCACTACAGCAGTGTATATATTAACATAAGGAGAAACAGGAAGAAGCATAAGGAATCAAGTCATTTCGCTCACAGCTTCTTGTCCTTACACGCACCGATCTATTGTTGTTCTCACCTGGCCAGACTTTACGTCGTCGATTTTCGGTTGAGGGAAATGCTGAGACAAGAATGTCCCCTAAGAGAAAAAATACATGAAATATGTTGGCACATTTTATATCACTGACCTAAAGAATACACGACTACATCACGCAACTATACGCGTGACAACCAATGTAGCAACGGGCGGGGGGGGGGGGGGGGGGGTTGTTGCTGTCTGGGAAAGATAGAGGTAGTTAAATAAACCAAACAATCTCCGTGATTGAACTTCATTCTTGTTTTCTTACAGGTTTCAACGAGTTTTGGTATCCAGAACCGATGGAGGTATTTTGAATAAACATGAAATTGATATTAACAAGTCATACCAAGCAATACTTACCAATTGCTTCATGACATTCGCGTAATGTTTGTTGGCTTGTTTCTTTCTGGTTTGAAGATCTGCGAGGACACTAAATTAGAAATGTAGATACAGTTTGAAATTTGTTTAAAATAACATGTTCTGCCTCCTGCTAATATAAATAGCTCTATCACCACAAACTGGTCCATTACGATAGATAGATAGACAGACAGACAGACAGACAGACAGACAGACAGACAGACAGACAGACAGACAGACAGAAAGATAGATAGATAGAGATAGATAGATAGATAGAGAGACAGACAGACAGACAGACAGACAGACAGACAGAGAGACAGACAGACAGACAGACAGACAGACAGACAGACAGACAGACAGATAGACATATAGATAGATATAGAGACAGACATATAGACAGACAGACAGACAGACAGACAGATAGACAGATAGATAGATAGATAGATAGATAGACAGACAGACAGACAGACAGATAGACAGATAGATAGATATAGAGACAGACATATAGACAGACAGACAGACAGACAGATAGATAGACAGACAGACATATAGACAGATAGATAGATAGATAAATAGATACTGTAGACATATAGATAGATAGATAGATAAATATATACTGTAGATAGACAGACAGACAGACAGACAGACAGATAGATAGCTAGCTAGATGGATAGATAGATAGACAGAGATGGACGGACGCACGGATAGATAGATGGATGGATGGATGGATGGACGGACGGATAGATAGACCTTATGCGACCATTTTGATTGCGAAACACAATAACAAAATGTTAATTTAAACTTTGAAATAATTAATAGAAAAATTTTGTATCATAGGACAGGTGGGCGAGGGGTTATTGCCTACACGTATTTCTAGTTGCATTTATAATATATTACAAATTATGTGTGATGTTCACCTGTTTTGTGACTGGACGTTGTCATCCTGTTCTCTGTAGTTTTGAATTTTCTCTTGTAACGCACTTTGAATCTCTTTTTGCTCATCCACGATTTTTGTCTCTCTTTAATAAAACAATAAGCACAAAATCAATGAAGATAATCGTTGGATCAACAAAGATAATCATTGGATCAGCAAAGATAATCATTGGATCAACAAAGATAATCATTGCATCAACAAAGATAATCATTGGATCAACAAAGATAATCATTGCATCAGCAAAGATAATCATTGGATCAACAAAGATAATCATTGGTTCAGCAAAGATAATCATTGGATCAACAAAGATAATCATTGCATCAAATAAGATAATCATTGGATCAACAAAGATAATCAATGGATCATTGGATCAACAAAGATAATCATTGGATCAACAAAGATAACCATTGCATCAACAAAGATAATTATTGCATCAACAAAGATAATCATTGGATCAAAAAAGATAATCATTGGATCAACAAAGATAATCAATGGATCATTGGATCAACAAAGACAATCATTGGATCAACAAAGATAACCATTGCATCAACAAAGATAAATTTATTTTTTTTGGGATAGCTTATGATTTTAATTTTGGATCAACAAAGATAATCATTTTACATAAAAAGAATATATAAATATAAACAATTACGAATAATTTACACTCTCTCTCAGTCAATGAACAGTTACAATAATTAATTTATATTAGAATTCCATTCAGATAATGGAATGTCACTGGTCGACGGAATGGAAATGTTTCTCCAGGTGCGGCTGCCACGGACGCACACAACTTGACTTCGAAGCAAAGCGAAGGCAATCTTCCTCCTTAGCCAGCTCAGGACAATGGAGGGCGCAAAGATAATTATTAACAAAGATAATTATTGCATCGACAAAGATAATCATTGGATCAAAAAAGATAATCATTGGATCAACAAAGATAATCAATGGATCATTGGATCAACAAGATAATCATTGGATCAACAAAGATAATCATTGGATCAACAAACAAAGATAATTATTGCATCAACAAAGATAATCATTGGATCAAAAAAGATAATCATTGGATCAACAAAGATAATCAATGGATCATTGGATCAACAAAGATAATCATTGGATCAACAAAGATAATCATGGCATCAGTAAAGATAATTATTGCATCAAGAAAGATAATCATTGGATCAAAAAAGATAATCATTGGATCAACAAAGATAATCATTGGTTCAAAAAAGATAATTTGGATCAACAAAGATAATCATTGGATCAACAAAGACAATCATTGGAGCAATAAAGTGTAACGTTTAAGGAAAAGATGTGACAGTCACAATAACAGTGAAGGTTTTTAACTTCTTTTATTCTACTGAAATATCTAACAGGCTTTCAACAACTACGAGCCACGATTGCTCTCCATGTGTGTTCGTGCGCCCGCGATACAACGTTACACTGCTCTCCTTCTTAACAAGCACTGACCACAGTGCGATAAAAAATGTTTTTCCAAAAAAATGAACTAAAGTGTCAAGCACTAAAATGAATTCTTACATTTATATCCAACCGTAACGCTCGGGTGGTTTTGACATTCTTTTTCCGGGGCGGTCATGCACTGGTAGATTGGAACTAGGATCGGTTTCGTCCGTGACGGAATCTGGAAGTGGCACTCTCGCATCAGATTCATCTCTACAAACATTTGTCATCGGTGAAGCCATTCCCGTATCTTCATCTGTTTGGCTACTGGGGGTGTCAGTCCGCGCCATCTCTTTTTCTTTCTCATCTGGAAGCCAATTTCGTAACGGAGGACCCAGGTAAGGCCGAAGTCTGTCCGCGTGCACCACTTTTGGTTTAGAACGACTACTCTTTTGGATCCGATAAACGACGTCGGATAAACCAGACACAACCAAATATGGACCTTCCCATGGGCAAGTGAGTTATCCTGAACCTAATCCTGAACCTAATCCTGAACCTAATCCTGAACCTAATCCTGAACCTAATCCTGAACCTAATCCTGAACCTAATCCTGAACCTAATCCTGAACCTAATCCTGAACCTAATCCTGAACCTAATCCTGAACCTAATCCTGAACCTAATCCTGAACCTAATCCTGAACCTAATCCTGAACCTAATCCTGAACCTAATCCTGAACCTAATCCTGAACCTAATCCTGAACCTAATCCTGAACCTAATCCTGAACCTAATCCTGAACCTAATCCTGAACCTAATCCTGAACCTAATCCTGAACCTAATCCTGAACCTAATCCTGAACCTAATCCTGAACCTAATCCTGAACCTAATCCTGAACCTAATCCTGAACCTAATCCTGAACCTAATCCTGAACCTAATCCTGAACCTAATCCTGAACCTAATCCTGAACCTAATCCTGAACCTAATCCTGAACCTAATCCTGAACCTAATCCTGAACCTAATCCTGAACCTAATCCTGAACGTAATCCTGAACGTAATCCTGAACGTAATCCTGAACGTAATCCTGAACGTAATCCTGAACCTAATCCTGAACCTAATCCTGAACCTAATCCTGAACGTAATCCTGAACGTAATCCTGAACGTAATCCTGAACGTAATCCTGAACGTAATCCTGAACGTAATCCTGAACGTAATCCTGAACGTAATCCTGAACGTAATCCTGAACGTAATCCTGAACGTAATCCTGAACGTAATCCTAAACCTAATCCTAAACCTAATCCTGAACCTAATCCTGAACCTAATCCTGAACCTAATCCTGAACCTAATCCTGAACCTAATCCTGAACCTAATCCTGAACCTAATCCTGAACCTAATCCTGAACCTAATCCTGAACCTAATCCTGAACCTAATCCTGAACCTAATCCTGAACCTAATCCTGAACCTAATCCTGAACCTAATCCTGAACGTAATCCTGAACGTAATCCTGAACGTAATCCTGAACGTAATCCTGAACGTAATCCTGAACCTAATCCTGAACCTAATCCTGAACCTAATCCTGAACCTAATCCTGAACCTAATCCTGAACCTAATCCTGAACCTAATCCTGAACCTAATCCTGAACCTAATCCTGAACGTAATCCTGAACGTAATCCTGAACGTAATCCTGAACGTAATCCTGAACGTAATCCTGAACGTAATCCTGAACGTAATCCTGAACGTAATCCTGAACGTAATCCTGAACGTAATCCTGAACGTAATCCTAAACCTAATCCTAAACCTAATCCTGAACCTAATCCTGAACCTAATCCACTTTAGGGCTCAACCCTTTTCTGCGACGGACATTATGTAGCCAGACACTGTCTCCGTGTTTAAATAATCTTTCTGAGGCCTTTTTGTCATAACTGCGTTTTTGCCGAACAGCAGCCTTTGAGAGGTGTCGTCTAGCGGCTTCATGAGCGCTGGTCATGTTTCTCTTGAGTGCGTCTACATATTCAGTGTGTAACTGCGTCGCATCTGGTGGTGGTTCAGTCAACACATCCAGGGGCACTT
Organism: Chrysogorgia sp. JL179-B06; assembly: GCA_035772405.1. Classification (NCBI taxonomy): domain Eukaryota; kingdom Metazoa; phylum Cnidaria; class Anthozoa; order Scleralcyonacea; family Chrysogorgiidae; genus Chrysogorgia; species Chrysogorgia sp. JL179-B06. The sequence goes on along the minus strand of JAYKKM010000450.1, from coordinate 2,144,039 downwards.
CGACATCTCGACCAAGCATCAGTTGGTTGGGCGTTTCTCTCGTAGATTCGTGCACCGCACCTCGGTATGCCATCATACAGCTCGGTATTTGAAGATCCCAGTCCATTTGGTCATCACGAATCTTTCCTCTTAGCATCTCCAGCAGCGTCCGGTTGAAACGTTCGTCGTGTGTGTCTCATACCTCAGTCATCACTTTTGATTCGAATTTACGCCCTTGGTTCGTGTGAAGCTGGCGTGGGACCACGAAGCGGCAGACGAATTCATCAACCAGCTTTTCTGCGACTGTGGTAGTTTCTTGGTTCGGTATGGCGTAGGGTTCGGTCCATTTAGTGAAATAATCTGAGACGACCAAGACGTACTTGTTGCCACGGGGTGTCATTGGTAACGACGTTTCTTGCCAATTACTTCCGCATTGGTGACACTTTCTGACCCATTTATAGACGTCTCTCACCAGGCCAGGCCAGTAGTAACGAGATTGGAGTGCTCTGGTTGTCTTTGTAACTCCCCTGTGACTTGCTGTGATGTGGTCATGATGAAACCTTATGGCGTCTTCTCTCAGGTTTTGTGGAAGGATTACTTGATAAGTTATTCGGCTGCCGTCGTCACTCTCCCATCGCCGTTTCAGTAGTCCTCCTTCATCCGATATGCGATCCCACTGGGCCCAAAGTGATTTTACTGCTGGTCCGAGATGCGACACGCTTTCCCATGTGGGCTTACTGCTTGACTTTTGCCGTAATTTTAAGAAAGAATTAAGATCAGGATCCTCTATTTGCTTTTGGGCGAGTAAACTGGTTGTCCACTTGGGTTCGAACTTCATAGCAGAACACTTCGGGATCTCTTCCTCACATTGTACATCTTTGACAGTTGAATGTGCGATCTCTTCTTCACGTTGAACCTCTTTGCTAGTCGCTTGTTCTGTATCTGTTCTGAAAGACGCACAAATACCTCTTCTAACCTCTCCAGGCCTTCTTGATTTTGATTGATTTATTATAAAAATACTTGAATGGCAATTTACAGACAAGGCAAATAAATTGAAAAACTCAAGTTACAAATTTGATTAAAATAGTAAGTCTAGCAAACAAGTAACTACTCGATAAAATTGGTGGAGCTATCTACAACTATCCCATAATCTAACACAAGAAGGAAGGAAATTGTTCATGAACCTATTAGTTCTACACTTAAAGTGCCTATGTCACAAAATTTTTTATTGCATGTTTGGATAGATGAGAGCAAATTATACTTTAAGTTCTTTTCTAGTTTTCGATTTGCTCTTTTAGTTCCCGAGATACAGGTCTCTAAACATGCCAAAAACGGCTTTTTGCGAACATTTTTGCGATCAACAAAGATAATCATTGGATCAACAAAGATAATCATTGGATCAACAAAGATAATCATTGGATCAACAAAGATAATCATTGGATCAACAAAGATAATTATTGGATCAACAAAGATAATCATTGGATCAACAAAGATAATCATTGGATCAACAAAGATAATCATTGCATCAACAAAGATAATCATTTGATCAACAAAGATAATCATTGGATGAAAAAAGATAATCATTGGATGAAAAAAGATAATCATTGGATCAAATAAGATAATTATTGGATCAAATAAGATAATCATTGGATCAACAAAGATAATCATTGGATGAAAAAAGATAATCATTGCATCAACAAAGATAATCATTGGATCAACAAAGACAATCATTTGATCAACAAAGATAATCATTGGATGAAAAAAGATAATCATGTACGTTGGACAGATAAGTGTCCATATTTACTAACCATTACCTCTGTATGTCTCCAGCAACCTCAAGTCGTTGACCTTTGATAATGACTAAAGTTTCTTTTAGTTGTTCTATGCTTTTCTTAAGCTATTGTGGCAAAAGAAAAAATGAAAAGGGTAAATGCATGGTAATTAAACTGCCTATGAAATGAAAATTAAGTTTGTCTTATTTAAACGCACTCCGAAGATGATGAAGAATCACAATTTAGAGTTCTTTCATATCTCGCGTTTAGACTATTGTGATATGCAAATGAGATAACCTATGACGTCAAGATATTTCTAATGCATTTTTAGAAAATCAAGTATATCTTTGAGATTACTAGTCTGATTTTTAGGTTTCTGCCGGTTTCACCAATATAAGTGTCCTGGCAGTCGGCGCATTTTATCTTATAAACTGCACCCTGTCTTTCGTGAGGCTGTTCTTTGTCTTTTACGTTAGTCAGTATATATCGCAAAGTAGTCATACATGTAGGTTTGTGGGCTACACGTATGTTGTAAGGTCGTAAAATACGTGCAATAGTCCACAATAGTCGTTTTATGACCTTACAACATACGTGTAGCCCACAAACCTATGACTACTTTGCGACATATACTGACTAACATAAAAGACAAAGAACAGCCTCACGAAAGACAGGGTGCAGTTTATAAGATCAAATGCGCCGACTGCCAGGACACTTATATTGGTGAAACCGGCAGAAACCTAAAAATCAGACTAGCTGAACACAAACGAGCTACTAGAAATGGGGACAGGACTAATCACATAGCTGAACACCACGTACAATAAACAAAACACGATATTGACTGGGACTTACATTAGAAAGTTGATATAGTACTGCTTAGAAATAACCTAAAAAAAACCGAGGTCAAACCTAGGTTGAACCTCACCTTAATAATGATATTACTCTGTTCAGTGTCAGTTAAACTGTCTCGAAAACACACTGAATATAAATATGGATTATTTTCTGTGTTACTATATAATTCTATTGTGCTTTGCTAAAGTTTAGCACCAGTTCTATCATTGTTTAACTGAACCTCGTACCAACTTGGAACATAAACAACCAGTTTTGGGATATTCAAAATTATGACATAGCACAACAATTACCGACACCATACAAAAGACTTCTTCGCACGCACCAACGAACAATAGAACTACCGACAAACAATATACCCCACGCTTAACGCTTACAAACAATATTGGCGCACGCTTAACGCGACACAAACAAACGATGACGTAATGAACCAGACGTATATATAAACACGCTTCACTTGACTCTGAAGATGACCGCCGCTGAGGCCGTCGAAACATCAGTCACCAACAACAGTCTTTCTCAAGACTACAACAACCACTATATCGATATTATGCAAATTAGAAAACTTAATTTAGTTGCTGTTTGTAATGCGGCATATTCTTGTGTAAAAAAAAAAACGCAAAATAGTCATAACGTTAAAAGGTTTATTTACAACAATTTGCTTTCAAGCTTAAAGTATGAACTATTTCACTCGTTTGTTTACGTTTGCGAAAAGCTATGCTTCAAATTTTTCAAATATCGAAATATTGCATCAGCCTACTTTAGTACTTATTACACTATGTACTGTACTTACATTGTCTCTGAGAAGTGCTTGTATGAATTTGGGATCCTTGGAGACAACTATCAAAACAAATCACTTCATTATAAAAACTACTGAAGTAATGATATTTGATTGATTTTATTAGATATTTATGTAAATACAAAAAATACCCAAACGGAAAGAGCGCGAACGGGACTCGAGGACCCATGCGAGGCGCCTTCCCGTTGAAATAAAAAATACATAAAGTCATAGACCAACTGCTCGGAATTCACGATGCACCAACACACACGTACAACTCAAACCCCATTCTTCCGAACTCCACTGGAAGAACAAAATGAATAAAACTGAGTGGAATTCAGAAGAACGAGGTTGAAGCTGCACACATACAACGATGCTCCGTGGAATCTAAGCAGTTGCTACATTAGAAAACTACTCTCAGTGACAGGAGCAGTTACGGTATAATGACCATGTACAAGTGATATCAACGTCAAAAATAGATGTCAGTAATGATAAATAAGTATTGAGTAAAAATCTTTTGAATATTGCAAGACTGCAGAGACTATTGGGTGGTGCTACTGTATTTTAAAAACAGAATTCCAGAGAGGAACAATTCTGTTAAAGGGTCATATGGCAATATAAATTAACTTTGTCTCATTTGAAAGAACTCGTAAAATGGTATAAGAAGACCTTTTACAATTTTTCTGTATCTTTCTTGGTTTTTGAAATATTTCAGATAATTATGTCAAAAGACAGTCTACAATCCGCCATCTTGTTGTAATATTTGACCTAATTAACTAGGAAATTGGTGACGTCACAAGCAGGGTAAACCTGATGAAACTACTCCATAGGTGACCGAATTTCCGCGGAAGGCTTTTTAAAATGTTGTGGGCCAATTGAAAATGGAAATAGTGCAACATAATCGAGTTTCTGGCTCATAATGTCGTAAGGTTGGCAAGATAAAAATTTCACTTTACCCTACTTATGACGTCACATGCATATCGAAAATAATTCCAAGATGGCGGACAGCACGCTGTCTTTCGTCAAATTATTTCGAAAACAAAAAAAGATAAGAGAAAATTGTAAAAGGTCTTGTTATACCATTTCACGAGTTCTTTCAAATGCGACAAAGTTAATTTATATTGCCATATTCCTTTAAAGTTATGTTTTACTAAAGTTTCGTTGAGACAAATTTTTTTTCCAGTTTTTAAATGTTCAATATGCATTTACAACATATTGAACAGAAGAATTCATAAGAACAAAAAAGCTCTAAATACCAGGTGACTATATTGTGTTGCTGGCATTCATAACAACACCACAAGTAGTTGCCAAATCGCTTGACATTTTTAAAAATACGTTCTCTTTTACTCCCTGTTTATCAAACATATTGACTGGATGTGTGAAGTTGATCGTCCACGTTGTTATAGTCTTGAGAAAGACTATTGTTGGTGACTGACGTTTCGACGGCCTCAGCGGCGGTCATCTTCAGAGTCAAGTAAAGCGTGTTTCTCAGGTTTGCCTATACTGTATATACGTTAGTGTCATAATTAGTGTGAGTGGGTGTTGCGTTAAGCGTGCGCAAATATTGTTCCTCATCGGTTGTTTGTGTCATAATCAATGTGAGTGGGTGTTACGTCATGCATTAAGCGTGGGTGATTTGTTTGTCGGTAATGGCTATTGTTGGTTGGTATGTGCAAAGAAGTCTTTTGTATGGTGTTGGTAATTGTTGTGATCTTTGAAGTGGTTTATGTTCCAAGTTGCCGTATACCAACTTTCTAATGTAAGTCGCTGTTTGTAGTTAATGTGTTAAAGGCGATACAATTCAGCCGAGTCCCAGTCAATATCGTGTTTTGTTTGTACGTGGTGTGATGTTCAGCTATGTTATTAGTCCTGTCCCCGTTTCTAGTAGCTCGTTTGTGTTCAGCTAGTCTGATTTTTAGGTTTCTGCCGGTTTCACCAATATCAAAACATCTTGACGTCATCAGAGCTAAATTCAGACCCAGTCTCTGTGACAGATATTATTTAATAAATTGGTTTAAAAACGTCACATTTTTAAAAAAAAATAACAAATATAAAAATGTACTCTAAACATGCCTAAACAACAAAAAACCTGAAGGCACTTTAATACTTAATTTATTTGATATCTTTTAAGGAGAAATTATCACAAACCTTCAATATCCTGGCTTTTTAAAATCTCCAACTCAGCTTTTAATCTTCTTTCTTTGTGTTGTTGTACTTTTAACACAATCTTAAAATGAGTAATATTTAGTAAGTAACATAAATTATTAAATTTGAGGCATATTCTTTATTTGTGTACCAGACAGATAATGGACACAGATGCATGAAGTTTTGGTGAAAGGCCGACCTGTAATTAACAGAGACTTACAGTGATTGTAATTAACACAGACAATTAACACACCTGTAATTAACACAGACAATTAATCATTGGATCATGGCAACACTAATTTTCAGTCTCCTGTAGAGGTGTGCAAACTCGGGATTGCTGGAGATAAAGTCCAACCGGATATTATTTGCCTCAAATTTGTCCCCAGGGTCTTAATTCTCCCGGTGAAAGCAGTAAAATTCTGTCAAGCGACCCAACTCAAGCAAATGTAATGCTACAACTGGCACAACCAGGAATGTCAGAAATGAGGAAAACTTTATAGAACCGAATAAGTTATGCTACTACAAAATACAAATAACAAAATACAAGTGTAAATTGCCAAGGGTTTTTGAAACTTCTTATAATTAAATTTAATGAACGCTAAGCGATCGATGTTGCCTGAAAGGAGTGTGCAATGCTAGTTTGAGACGATGTTCCCCGTCAACGAAAAGATCGCTAAGAAGTGACAGAGGACGGTGGACAAGAAAGATACGAGAGTGCTAGACGCGTCAAAGAAGGCCATTCGTTTTTGTGGCGATACCAATAATCCAATAATTCCTGAGTATTAACTCTATTAATTTGGCTGTTTGCGGTAGCTGAAATGGTTTGACTCAACAGATAAGAATTTGCAGAATGTGCATATGATCTGAAGTCAGTGTTGCCATTATTTGTGAACAAAGCTTCGTCGAAATTGTCATATTTTTTGTCAATCTGATTTTCCAGCCGGAGCGGGAAGAAAACAATTCCCAACTCCGTCTCCGGCCTGTCTGCACAAAAAACGCGGGAACTCTGGCAGCGCTCTGGCACTCACCACTAGTCTCCTGGGACCGATATCTGAACAAGGTTCACTGAGTCAGGGATGTCTCATAAATTTTTCAATTGTGATTTTCCCATCCGGCTGACAGTCACAGGTTCTATTCTCATACTGCATTCCCCTTTAAAAGCAGCAATACTTTGCCATATACGGTACACATTAATTAGTACTGTATCAATTTCTTAATTACCTACATCATTATCACTTTCTGCTCTTCCAACTTCAGGTTTGTTTTCCAAACGACTTGCTAACCTGTGATGGGTCTAAATGAAAGGTTTGGTGTGAGACAACTGCAATATTTCACTATCTTATGTAAGATCTTGCAAGTTCTTGGCAAGATCTTGCAAGTTCTTGGCAAGATCTTGCAAGATCTTACATAAGATCTTACAAGATAGATCTTGTGTAAGATCTTATGTACAGTAAGATCTTGCAAGATATCTTATAAGATTGTGTGAAATCATGTAAAATCATGTAAGATCATGTACATGTAAGATCTTGTACGATCATGTAAGATCTTGTAAGAACATGTAGGATTTTTTAAGATCATGTAAGATCTTGTAATATCTTGTAAGATCATCTAAGATTTTGTAAGTTTATGTAAGATATTGTAAGATCATGTAAGATCATGTAAGATATTGTATTATATATAAAATAACATGTATGCTAAGCAGGCTCTGATTGCTCAATACCCATGTTTGGACACGGAAATTTCCTGCCAAAAATGTCTTGCATTATTTTATAAAAGAAATACCTAATGGCTTTTTCATGTTTGGACACTGTGATCCAAACACTTGGGAAGTTGCTTGACTTTCACGCTTTTCTCCAGTCTCGCAACTTCCTGCGTGTTTGCATCACAGTATCCAAACACGGAAACCATTAGGTATTTCTTTAAGATCATTTAAGATCATGTCAGATCATGTAAGATCTTGTACCACACCCTCTCAACATTAGCACAAAACAATATATTGGGTCATTTCAGAAAAGATCAACACCCCACACACTGAGGAAATTTGTGCTGTCCTGAGGAGGACGGGGGTATAATTAACTTCAGATAAACTATAATTTTTCTAGGATGTCCGAAGGTGGGAGGGGATCTATTTGCCATTTCTATTGTGAAGGGAGTGTGGATATTTGCTAGAACAACCCATTAACCAATTACAGTAACAAAGCTCACTCACTTCCTGAATCCTATCCCAAGTTATCTCGCATTCGTTTTTAATTTCTCGTATTGCAGACTCCTGCGACTCCCGAGCACTGGTGGTTGGGCTCTGGTTTGACGAGTGCACTTCCATCAATACAATTTGATCCTCGCCTGGCTCAGTATTGACTATTGAAAGATAATTTAAAATAATTCATTTAATTAATTAAAAGGGATGGTTGGCACTTAGAAAGAGAGGATATAATTTTGCACCAGGGGCGGATCATTCAAGGGGGGCACTTTGGGCAAGTGCCAGGGGCCCTGTGCTTATGTGGGCCCCGCAGATTTGTTGTGCCTCGCCATTTATTTAGGGCATCATGTTTATAGTGCAGAGACCCCACGTTTTCTGGCTTCTGGGGGGACATGTGTAGTGGGGCCCCCATCGCCCATACCTTGTCCCACCTTTTTTACAAGTTAGCTACTCGCAGCTGTTTGCTACACATATTTTTGGTTAATTTCCCCCGATTTTCTAGTCTCTCTTTGTCGGGGGGGGGGTCAGGCATGAGGCATCTGCAAATGTGCATGGGGACCCGTGCATGCTTGATCCACCCCTGGTTTACACCTCCAAGAGTGCATACTGAGCATTGTAAAAGATCCTTTATAAATACATTAGCATAAATAAATAAATAAACAGTTAATTTCGTTTTGTTGTTCTGTCAGTATAGTAGGCCTTGGTGCCCCGCCATTTTTACCTAACAAGTGCCGTGCCCCCCAATTTGAAATGTCTTCATGGCGATGCCACTGAACTTATCATAATATATACTATAGTTTTTATATATTTTACATTGCAAAGTCACACGTCTGTTGTGTCTAGCATGTTTTAATAAAGACTTGACAATTGGACCTGGACGATCCAACTTCACAATTCTATAAAATACTTTATAATTTTGCTGTAGACTGTAGTGTAGTTGAGCTGTGTTTAAATATGAGATATTGCTACAATCATGTAGAAAGTAAAGAACAATCTTTGCCAGGACCGCCGAGAGGGTAGGGTAGCCCCGGGGGCAACTGCCCCGGCCATAATCTAGGCCCCCGCGAATACGACGCCAAGCAAATCCAGGGCCCGTGCATAATTTGCCATAAACTATACTTCCGACATCTGAGGCATTTAGGGGACCACAAGCCTACATGCCCCAGGGCCTGTCATGTCTCTCGGCAGCCTTGATCTTTGCCCAAAGTATATCTGTGATCTATTTTCAAATAATAATTCAACTTATAATTTAAGGATTAAAGAGTTTAATATACCTAGATTTAAAACAGTTAATAATAATAATAATGGTCTTATTAATAGACACAACAGACGTGTGTCTTTACAATTTGTTTAGCTCGAACGTGGCCGAGTCGACAGTATGTCAAAGGCGCCGCAAGCTGCCACCATAAGTTACTTGTGGCAAACATTCACTAAGATACTTTGGCCCTGTACTCTGGTCCAAATTACAATCGAATGTATTTAAGGAACGTACCTGCCATATATAATCTCTAGAGATTTTTAAAAGACTTACCAGGAAGATAAATGTGAAGGAATTAGTAACTGAGGGTGGTAATCAAGGGTGTAGTAAGATAGATAATTGTCTGACATTAATTTATATATATTGTATTAAATTAGTGTAGGGAAATTTTATATATTTTATAATTATTTTATAATTATTGCATAATTTATATTTTTATATAGTGTCCCCAATTAGTGGTTTGTCACTGCTACTACTTCTTCATTGACACTGAAATAAAGTTTTTATTATTACTATTATTATTCAAACCAGAACTCAGAAGGCAGTATTAATCGGCTTTTACTGTAATTGAAAAGACTTTATACCAGAGACGTGCTTACCTCTCTTCAGATGTGTTTTTAGTAAGAATATAAGATAATGCTACATATGGATTGGAGGGATTGTTAGTTGTATAACTAGTATCCGTAGCTTGTATTATCAATTATGGTTGTAATACTTCGAATATATTTACCAAAAGCCCGCCATTTCGCCAATCGCCAAATTCAGAATACGTAAAAAATTCGAGAACTTTTTTTCGCGAAAATATTAACCACGCGGTCACGCCGCCGCCAATTTATGCGGTAATTAAACCACCAATTTGCATCAATACGGTGACGTCAATGCGCGAACAATATGGAGGGGGATTATTGGGTATCGCCTTCACATTGACAGATGTGTATGAATGAACCGTAATTACGGACGGCATGCACCAATCAAGTAGCGAAATTGAAATCGCCATGACGATTAAACCAGTGAAACAATGGCGTCTGGGTCACGGAGAAATTAGTGAAAAGCGGACAGCAACTAGCAGCCGATCGAAAAGGGTATTTAGACGTCAGCGAAAGAAGATACGATCGCGCATTGGAAAGAAACCAAGCGATAACGGAAAATAACGGATTGCTTACGGGGAAGACAAACCAGGTAACGCCAGATTTAATTAACATTCTTTCGGACACTCTCCATTCATTCCGACAGACTGCTCGCACATGATGTCGCCTGTCGTCTGGGGATAACTGTGAGCATCTTCCAGCCAGTGCATAAAAGGTACCATGTAATTGAGCAGGCTAAACAGCAGAAAGCTTTCTTATAGTTGTGTTCGGCGTGTTCGCGAAACTGATTTTCTCCGATATGCCGACTCGAAGCAATGTACAAAATCTTGCTGTCCGCAGTAATTACAACGGAGCGTCTAAATTAATGACACAAACTGCACAAAACGAGGGTACACTTTCAGGATAAGGGGGAATCAATGGTATGGTAGATGTAGAGGGGTAACCACACTGAAGGCCTCGCCAACTAACACGTCCAACAATATTCAAGATGTCTAATTGGGTTCGAGTTACACGAATTAATCCAAAATGCGGACGGGATTTTGTTTAAGTAACCATTGAATGGGCTAGACTAGTAACTCATCAAATAAACTTCATTCATTCGAGCGCTCTCGATGCAAAAACGATAACGAAATGGCGAGGAGTGTGTGGTTTTAAGCCAGGGATTCGCTTCTCGTTCCCTCCAACCATTTTATTTGACCGTTGGAAATGTTCCCTTTTAGCTAAAGGAAAAGACTCGGGAAAGAAGGGACTGAAAATGGCTATGTTAATTATCACTGGCTTGATTGCACAGTTAATTACTTTCGCGATATCGCTTTCATTCAATGGAAATGGAACTAAAATTTCATAAGAAGCATGTTGTATGTGCGGTTTTGCTTTTTTGTACAATGCGTTCTGTTCATAAAACATTCTGTACTCTGTAGCACTCCAAATGTGCTGAGTTTTCTAGAGATTTTCAACTGACCCTGCCGAACTTCGCGGAGTCCAACGACAGAGGGCCAAACTGCGCCGTCGCTTGTAAATTGAATCGCATTTCGACACAAGGTGACTTTAATGATCTCAATCAACAACAGACCATGTAACATCTGGTATGTTTCCTTGGACCGTGCATTTACTCATGGTGATGCTGATGCGAATTTGTACAGTCTGTCTACTTTCGGTGACGATGTGACCGCTACAAAGGTATCCCAGTAACATTTCCTTGTGTCGTCTGAACGACATGCACCATTGCACGAGCCGCAGCTCTGACCGAAACAGACTTCGCTGTCTGCAGAGCGCGCCTCGTTGAAAGATAACGTAACACTAGGAGCTTTACAGCGTAACATTACACCTGAAACGTGCAGGCCAAAAAGGCGCGTAGTTCTATCCGCGGCCGTTGGAATCTGGCGATGATTGAACTGCTGCCGCGTAAACCTGTCAGGGTGTGATTTACAACGAACGAGCCATAACTCATAACCCTTTATTAGGGCATAGAATCAAGAACAGTAAAGCATATATGTACTGCCGAAATAGGGTGTTGGAGGTCTCTGACTGACGAAGGGTACTTCGAAGGGTACTTCGTTCGAAACTTTCAACCTCCTGACTATATCAAGAGTATTCGATTTGTATTTCTATATACACTGCCTATGTAGCTGACAACACTTTTATATCACTCATTTGAACAGTAAAGCATCTCTCCATAAGTTAACTGACATTACTCGGACCACTCGGTTATAATTTTACGAGGTTTCAAATATATTAGCAACAGAACAATATAGATACAGGTATGTTATGTATTACCTCGTTCTTTAAGAAACCCCGCTTAACTTTATGAACCAAAACAGAAATTTAAAGCGGGGTTTTTGGGTATAATACAGAACATATCAATCGTTCTGTTGCTAATATTAGCCCCACAGGTATATATTGAACTTTACACTCTATCTGCTATTTTTAACCAAAGACCAGTTTTCAACACCGGATAACTTTAAACTGATTTTTTATTTCGATGAACCGAATGGAATCTATATTCCACTGCTATCCCAAAAGCTAATCGTCTTTGTGAATGAGATTGGGGACTATGGAGCCCAACGCGACGATTTTTTGATAACTTTTTCTCCATTGGCAGCTCCAATTGTTTTTGATCTCGATTAGTGCTTTGTTCCTTTGGTCATCCGAAGCCGTAATGTCAATATCTGAGTGGCAATGTTGACAACTGGATTTTGGTTGAGTCTCGGCGACAATGGTCGCGGGATTATCGTTAGCTCTCGAGTTTTCTAATCCTATCAGAGAATACTTTGGCAGGTATTGCGTCAGTCCAGATCGTTCATTAAAAAAAACGTGCATGTTAGAAAGCTGTTCTTGTCATTCCGTGAGACAATTCCATGGCCTAGGAAGGTGGTGTGCGCGGGCATGTTTATTCACGACTAGCGCTAATGAATGCATTGACGATCCTCAAAAAATTGTTTATTATTATAGTCTTTATTTCAACACGGTACTATTTCACCAATAATATTACAAAAATAAAAAAAAAAAGTGTTCTTCCAATAGGCCGTGATTTACTAATAAACTTAATAATGTTAATAAATACGAAATCTAATTACTAACTACATAATATTATAAAACATGCTAACTAATTACAATAAGCTACAAGATATGAATGACTATTAAATATCTAATTTATTAATCTTATTTTTGAAAATATGAAGAGATTCAGAGGACTTTACGTCAACTGATAAATTATTCCAGACCAATGAGCCCCGATAACCAAACGATTTTTTTAGAAAATTTGTGTTAGGCTTTGGCAGTGCAAAATTACACTGCGATTGACGAGTATCATGTTCATGTATTTGATAGATATTACTAAAAATATCGACCAAATATTTAGGTGCCAATTTTTTATCGATCTTGTACATCAATATCAAAAGTTTGAGTTCCGGACAGGGATCGATCATGTAACCTTCTGATTACCAGTGAGACTCAGATGGAGAGCGGAAGTTACAATTATGTCTGATATACTGCCTATGCGGCAGTCACTATATATCTTTAGTATATGGATTGTCTCGTGAGCGGTCTTAACGCAGCTTTTCTGTAATCTGTCAGTGGCTTAGCCAGGGTCTTGCTTTGGTGGGGGTGTCCACGTGGTCTTCTCTTAAAGCGCGAGTATTCTAAAAAAATATTCTAGGATCTCTGAAACACCATTTCCCGCATTCTGAGGCGAGTTTTTAAAAGTAATGCGAAGGTCATAAATCGCAAAATGTTGTTATTACTAAATCAGAACATGGCACAATACACGTCAAGAGTATTATATATATAATTATTTTCACATTTCGTACATGAAATGAGGTAAATCACGCACTCATAATTACTGTTTAACGAAATATTAATTATAAATTTTCGTCCACCTCCTTCAAACTGACAACCGTCGTCAACAAAAGCACAAATTTTAGACCGTTATTTACCGCATTCCCTCGTACCCTTCAATCCCTTGTCCACATCAAGCTCTTTCTTAAGTTTTGATCTCACTAAAGCCGCTGATGTTATACTATGCAATGTTTTGTGCAACCTGTCTTGCAACGGCTTTGTAAATTAAAGTGTATAACATTAACATACCTTGCAACGGCGAGAATTGGTGCGACACAAGTTGCTGCAATCGTTGCATAAAGTAGAATCGAGTTCTACTTTCTGTAATGATTGCAGCAACTATTTTCAGCGTTGCACAGTGTAACACCCCCATCTGTATTTTCCTATTTGGCGACTCGGTGTGCATGCGTACCTTGTTACAAACACAAAGATGGCGAAACTCAGTTGTCAAGTTGCACGAAACTTTACCTAGCTGTAACACTCCCTTCATACAACTGCAACGTAGCAGATGAAGCCATTGACAGACAAGTTGCATGAAACGTTGCCTAGTGTAACACTTTCTTTCATGCAACTGCAACGTAGCAGATGAAGCCGTTGACAGACAAGTTGCATGAAACGTTGCCTAGTGTAACACTTTCTTTCATACAACTGCAACGTAGCAGATGAAGCCATTGAGAGACAAGTTGCATGAAACTTTACCTAGCTGTAACACTCCCTTCATACAACTGCAACGTAGCAGATGAAGCCATTGAGAGACAAGTTGCATGAAACTTTACCTAGCTGTAACACTCCCTTCATACAACTGCAACGTAGCAGATGAAGCCATTGAGAGACAAGTTGCATGAAACTTTACCTAGCTGTAACACTCCCTTCATACAACTGCAACGTAGCAGATGAAGCCATTGAGAGACAAGTTGCATGAAACTTTACCTAGCTGTAACACTCCCTTCATACAACTGCAACGTAGCAGATGAAGCCATTGAGAGACAAGTTGCATGAAACTTTACCTAGCTGTAACACTCCCTTCATACAACTGCAACGTAGCAGATGAAGCCATTGAGAGACAAGTTGCATGAAACGTTGCCTAGTGTAACACTCCCTTCATACAACTACAACGTAGCAGATGAACCCATTGCGAGACAAGTTGCATGAAACGTTGCCTAGTGTAACACTCCCTTCATACAACTGCAAATTAAGCAGATTAAGCCGTCGAGAGACAAGTTGCATGAAACATTACACAGTGTAACAACGCCTTTACGAAACGTTGAATAAAAGTTTTTAGAGTTTATTTTGAGCGGTTTATATTCTGATGTTAAACTTTGGTGGAGGAAGGTATTTTGATCGAGTTGATATAATCATTCTGTTCTCTTAATTAGTTTTATAAGTAACTTTAAGAATATATTGTTGTAAGAGCATTGCGACTATTGTATAATGCTCCTAATACGTCTTTATTATTATTATTATTATTATTTTCAGTTTAACACAGTATGATGTTCTGGACTCCATGGCAGGTCTTACGACTTAAGATATGGGGAACTTGTCTTATTAATTTCTTCTGATCTCCACTTTCACACCATCTCCTTCTGCCTATCCCTTTACGCAAAGAAATTTACGAAGGATGTTTGCTGTTCCTAACAGGGCTGACTTCTCGATTATGTTCATATCATACTTAATCTCAAACATATCCAAATATTTACGGAGTTTATGTGGCACAGAGCCCAAAGCACCTATGACCATGGGGATCACAATGGTCTCTTTATCCCACATTCGAGATATTTAATTCCAGTCGCAGTTCGCTATAGTTGTTAAGTTATTATTATTATTATTATTATTGCTTGTTTTATTGATAGTGCTGCTAATCCAACCACCGAACATCAACCCTATGGCTTCTGCTGTTCAAATACACAAGATCAAATCTAAACCACCTCCTTTGAGGCTCGACCCAAATCCTCACAGCTGGCCACTACTCAACCCCTTAGCAGAGTTTGCCGCAATTGCGACCAGTCCTCAGAGTCCATTGGTCCGACAAACCACGTGCGAGGGCGGAGTCTATGACGTCACCTCATTCGGTCACCTGGATTCCAGTTTTCTACCAGCGCTCGTTCCCGACAGAAATTTCAAGATAGATGACGTAAGCAAACATTCAATTGCTAAGGATAGTTAATTTAATCAAATTTCAAATTTACATTATTATATTGAGCACATTATATAATGAAAATTTGTGGACAGTTTAATTTCATAGCATAAACCGCCAGTAAAATTAACTAACATTATTTACAAAATAATAATAATAATAATATCTTTATTGAAGTGTCAATGTATTTAGCCTGTACAGACTAATTGGGGACACTATGTAGACTATTTGATTAAAAGGTAAAAACTACATGCAATTCTACACTAATCCTATGTATGTATTCTATCATAAAATATTTTATAATTAATTTGTGTACAATACTAAGATTAACCCTATATAACCCTATATAAACATTTATCAATTATAATAAAATATAAAATTATAAGATGAATCCAGTGAGATCTTGTTTTCTTATATTATTTCTAAAAGAGTTCAGAGTAGGTAGGTCCCTCATTTTACTACTTAATTTTGACCACATGAGCGAAAACATATTGAGAAATATCAACCCTACACAGACTCCAGAAAAAATAATGTCAGACAATGGACTACAGATAGATCATTTAATAAATTGTCTTGCAACCCATAGGTTGAATTACACAATTTTACAATAATATAATATACAATATGTTCAGACCTATATTTTAAGTTAAAATATTTAAAAAACATTAAAAATAAAACAAGAATTAATTAATAAGTTTATAAATGTTAGCAGGAATAAAAGTGTTTTTGTAACGGTTTGTGTTACATTTAGGTAAAGTGAGTGCATTCTTCTTACGAAGATTATAGCAAGATTGCTTTTTGTTCGACAACAGAGAGTGGAGTTGATGGTGATCATCTGATATTATAGAGTTAAATAATTTTGCCACAAGATATTCTCGACGTAGTTTCAAAGTTAAAAGGCCAGCTTTCATCAGCGCTTCTTCGTAGTTGGTTTGGGGATAAATTATAGCTAAGCTTCTAATTTGAACTCTTTCCAAGCGTTGATGAAGGTATTCAGGAAGACTGTCATGAAACACTGCACAGCAATACTCCAATAAGGACCTGATACAGGTAGCATAAAATTTAACAAGGTTCTTGCATTCTACTTTTGCTCTGTTTAATTGGACAAGAAAGTATAGATTGGACAAGAAAGTAGATATAATAAGTGGAACACATGGAAGATAAAATATGAAAACTTAACTGTAACTCTAAATACTATATTACTGATATATATTCTACATGAAGTGATCAGTTGAATGACAAAATATTTTATGATTTGAGCTTTGTGTTGATGTTTTATAAAGGTTTATTTGTCTGTAATACTAATGATGTGACGTTTAGGCAGGAATTTGCTTTCTTTTCTGCTTTCCCTGTGATAGACTAGTTGAGGATTTGAGTGAAGTTGATAAAATCTCTAGTATATATAGTATATATTTAACAAATAAAACATAAAGCTCCGTGCATATGTACTCTTGTAAAGACACGTTTGACGTCATTTGAACACGAAAAAAGTTGAGTGGAGGCACGAGGCGATAGCCGAGTGCCTTTACACTTCTTTCGTGTTCAAATGATGTCAAACGTGTCTTTATAAGAGTACATATGCACAGGAGTGGTATGTTTTATTTGTTTTATAAAATAAGATGGAAAAATACAAGTTAAAAAACACAAACAGAAATCATGACGTCATTCATGATCTCTGTCCTCTTATAAAGACACGGAGCCCAGCCAATCAGAGCGTGCGTATAGAGGACACCTTATTTTATAAATATAATTATATATATATAATTCAAGTAAATATCATCAACATTTGAATTTGGTCCAATTTCTCTAGTAGTAGAATATTGTATCCGAAATGATGACTGGGTTAGCATTTGACGTATTAGCATTTGAGGCCGTCGAAACGTCAGTCACCAACAATAGTCTTTCTCGAGACTACAACAACCTGGACAATCAACTTCACACAACTAATGATACTCCTAGGTTCAAACCATTTACTTTACTTCATGTTACTATATTGTTGGTTTGGTTTTTTTTGTTCTTTTGTTTGAATTGTAACGTTCTGGCGAATCTTGTAAATAAATAAATAAATAAATAAATCAAAAGACGTGTTTTCCATTCCCTTTTTTTAAAGATCGCGTGTACGACTCCATCGCCAATTGTCGGCAAGGTTTCGCCTCCGAGTGGTGAAGATTCGGATAATTTATCATCAACTGAAAATCCCTTGTCATATTCCTGGTCCGCGTCGCTATGGCAACGTTTGGCACATGGAACTTCGTTGCAATTTCACGACATTCCCTACCCAGAAGGTAGCATTGGTTTTTCTGGGAAAACAGCCAACTCCACCATGTGTACGACTGGGGGACTGACACGAGACGGGCGAATGTTTTCGAACGAAAAGGTAAGGAGGTGTGGGTAAGGACAAAGAAGGTACGAAAATCGAGAGGTGGGCAGGTATAGATAAGAGGTTTATTAAATAATATTTTGAAAAGATGTGTTTCGAATGTCGCGTCTCTAATTGACTAATTACCGTGATTAATTAGCTTTGATAGTCATGTAAATGACATTTGTAAATCAGCTACTTTGGCTATTAAAAATATTGGATCAATAAATATCGGAGTAAACAGAACTGCGAGAATCTAGTGCACGCATTTATAACATCTAGACTTGACAGTTGTAATAGCATCCTTTATGGCTTACCAGACGCTGAATTGAGCAAGTTACAGCGAATTCAAAATACAGCTGCTAGACTTGTTGCAAGGGTTAAAAAATCAGCTAACATCTCCCATGTGCTTCGTAATCTTCACTGGTTGTCAGTAAAATCAAGGATTATTTTCAAGATACTGTTGATTACTTTCAAAGCTTTACATGCCAGGATTTATATCAGTGATTTACAATATAACCCTACTTGCACTATAACATCGTCTAAATGAAATCTGTTATTTGTACCAAAAACGAAGACCGTAATACCCATGGAGACAGAACATTCTTGGTTGCTGCTGCAAAACTCTGGAATTCATTACCAGAGCAAATTAGAAGAACTGACTATATTTAAATAGTTTTAAGTCAACACTTAAGACTTTTCTTTTTTTCAATTAATAGTTTTTGTAATTATCATAGTTTTATTGGTCATACATGTGGTATATTTTTTATTTCAAATGAAATGTATGTATAAGGGTATTGAGACTATTGTATATAATGCTCCTAAAACGTCTTTATTATTATAACTAGAAATACGTTTCGCAACAACCCCTCGCCCGCCTTTTCTACCAAACCCCACCCCACCGCTAGAGTTTCTTTTCCCCATTAATAACTCACGCAAATCTGTGTGGGAGAAATGGGTGGCGGAAAGTGCGGTTTTCTGGAGGTAAGGGCCCCCAGAAAAGCTGGAGAAACAAGATCAGAGTGAGAGTAAGGGCCCTCACTGTTATGGACCTTGCTCTCATGTCCCGGCCGGGCTTCCCCGTTGGCAGAAGTTACTGAGAGAAACGAGATCAGGGTGAAGGTAAGGGCCATCACCGTTATGGACCTTGCTCTCCTTAGCCAGTGTGTGCTTCTCCGTGGGCGAAGTGTGGCCGATGGGACACCACTTACCGCCCCGTTTGTATTTATTGTTTTCAGTAGATGCTTTACATAAAATTCTCTATTCTTAAATCTATATACAATAGTATGGATACTTAAGTGATTATGTGCTTAATGCTTTTGCTTTAAGGGAGGTGGGCGGGAAAGCTTGTTTGCTTGCTGAACGCCAAGGGCAGAGTGACCAGAAATGAGATTGCGTGTTTCAGTATACTAGGAGAAGTTTCCGGCTGACAGATCGCGAGAATGATATTGCCAAAGTTTTACGTAAACACTTGACTAACCGGTAACGTCTGACAGACCGTAAATTAAGTTTTGTCAGATGTTGCTTTTATTAATCCCAATTTATATATATATAAATTGGCGTTTTATGGTCCCCAGTGCCCAGACCGCGTTCGTGGATAACAAATCCGTGCATACCCTTCGTAAAATAGAAATTATTCGGCAATCAGCCAGCCGCTTCGTCGTATATTATTTTGAACGTTATCTCGATCAATATTTAACCGTTTTCAATTCTGAAAACAGATTTGGAATTACCTTGTCAACGTACATAACATACGTGCCTATTATATGTTACGCAAAACGTCCATACCCTTCGTAAAAATCTGTTTATGTAGTTCGCCAGGTCAAATCATAAATCTGTAACCTTCTGATTGCCGGTAAGACGCTCTAACCATTGAGCTACCGAGACTCAGATGGAGAGAGAAGGTGATTGTAAACTGCCTATATGCGGCAGTCACTATATATCAGATAATGCATGATATATTGGCTCACGATATAAGTATATGTGGCTGTAAGTGTATGTGGCTCACGATACGGGATTCCTTGTCATCTATTTTAGAATGTCTCTGCCTTGTTTGGATCTCACAACCTTACAGAAAGTGAATCAGAAATCCCAGTTGACCTAATCACGCTCGAAAACAATTCCTTGGTCCAAGCCTCGCCTTGGTCTCCGTTCTATCCGGATAAAACATTAAACCGATACGACATTCCTTGTCGGGACCTCCTACATAGAGACATAAACATTCCAGGTCTGTCGAGGTCGGATGAAGCAACCACGCCATCACCAGAGCCAGAAATGCCGCCAACTCCAGTGGTTGAAAGGTAAGCACGGGCTCCTTGTCGCCTTGACGTATGTGATTTGCTCTCGAGAATGTAAATCATAAACAAGGATTATAAACAAGGATTTTCCCACGCACAGATAATACCATAGGCCACAATGATAATCGTTACGAAACATGGTATCGTGTATAGAAGTTGAAGTGTTGAACAATATTCACACTTGGACTTGAACTCAGACTTGAACTTGCAGTGTTTTGGATCTTATAGGTTACTCGAGAGGGTTCAGCGTCGTGCTAGTCTTTTTATAATGAACTGTAGCCCTAATCCCGACGAAAGGCCTAGCTATAAATCGCGCTTGATAACCTTAAATGTACTCCCAATCTCGTATTGGTTTGAGTGTCGTGAGCTGTGTTTTTTGTTTAAATGTATGAGTCGCACTTATAAACTTCAATTAGGTCACTTCATTTATTTTGCAAGTGGTCGTACTAGAAGTTCTGCTTCGTTATATCTTCGACCTCAATGTTTCCGTACCTCTCTCTTTGGAGATTCTTTCTTTAATCGTATTGTTCCAATTTGGAATAATTTACCATTCCAAATTAGGCAGTCTCCCTCTTTCCAATCATTTAAAGTGAATCTGTATAACTTTTACTTGAACACGTTGGATATTTACTTCGAATCTGAGAGAGTCCGAACATGGAAGTCAATATTTTCAAAGTGCAGATCAATAGATCGCATGTCCTGTTGTTAACTATATTTTAAAGATTAATTTGTCATGAATATTCATAGTCTATGTATCAGGGGTCTGCCTAGTTCTTTATTATTTAACAACTTTAATTTGGTAATTCAAAAGAAATACATAATAATTAACCAAATAAGGCTAGACACGAACGGGACAAAGTCCCATGCAAGGTGTCAGCCAATATCAAATACACAAATATTAAGATAAAAAGAGAAAAAACAAAAAAACAAAAAACAAAACAAAAACTAAATGTAAAGTAAAATTAATTATGACAAGGACAAGTCCTGCACAAAGAATAGGTGCAAGGTAAGTCTGGATCAAATAACTTTGAAAGAAACTCCTTACAGAAGTCTTACACAGAAATGTTTTAAAACTAGAAGTTCTGCTACGTTGGACCTTGAGTCCATTCGCTTGCCCCTCACCTAGCTTATCGTGTTATGTATTAGTTATATTGTTTTCATTTTTATGTTGTTTAGTATATGTAATATATGTGAACGCAGTGTTTTGCATGCATTTGTCTCCACTCTATGTCTCGATTCTCTTTATAGGACCGTGTTGTTTGACTTGGACTCGGCGGCCCATGCCTTGAATACAATGGCAAAGGTAAAACCCCAGGCTCTTTGACGAAGGACCAGACCGAATTAAGACCTTCAGAGGCTCTAAGTACTGAAACGACTTTGGTGCTTCCAAAATATTACCAGAGCCATAGAAAGATGTTTCAGGTTAGGGGGGGGTTGAAAGATGATGTGGAAGATGAAAGGGGGCGGTGAAAATGGAAGATGAAAGGGGACTGAAAGATGAAATGGAAGATAAACATTTTGTAAGAAAGAAAAAAAGAAAACTTATCCCACTATCTCGAACATCCCACAATGTGAAGCTCTTTCTACGCTAGTATCATTGGAGGTCCATCAAGATCCGTTCAGCTTGTCCTGCCAAACTTTCATGATATTATCAAAATGCATGCATGCATTCTTGTTTACAAATCCCTAAATAATTATTTATGCGAACCATTCCAAGATTACTTCACTTTAATAAGTCACGATCATGGCACGAGGAATAACAATTGCATCATACGATTACCTAAAATAAAACTTGCTTCATGTAGAAAAGCTCTCTTCCATATGGGAGCTGTAACATTTAATGATCTCCCTACATAATTTTATTTATTCTCTATTTCTCTTTTTATATTAACACTTAATTATTTGTTCTATATATTATCTTCTGTCTCGTTTTAAATTTAGAATTGAACTCAGTCAGGACTCTTAATGATACCAGTAATTCATATACTGATAAGATTATCCTGAATAAAGATTACTTCAGAAGGTTATAGCCAAACAGAAACTGACAATCTTTTTAACAGCTACCTAACATTACTTATGGCCTATTAGCATATATGGTGCAGCTGATTCTGAATTGACGACAATTCAGTGCTTCTTAAATCGTTGCCATAAACGCAGATATATTTCAAAACGTGTGATGGTATACACCCTTATGGAAAACCAAGATAAAAAGATCATTAAGAATGCAACATGGCTGAGTAATCATCTACTTCATCATCTAATTCAACAAGTAAAACTAACTAAATAATTAAAGAAACAAGTCAAGTCAACGCCCAAAGATAAACACCAGCCGTTTTATGAACACTTTTATCAATCGAGTACATTTTAAATATAATACAATGCTTTAATACCTAGAATTTTTTAATTGTAACATAGGATATGTTTTTTTACTCTATGATGTTTTTAACAAAGACCAATAATAATAATAATAATAATAATAATAATAATAAAGGGGGGTTGAAAAATGAAATGTCAGATTAAAGGGGTGGGGGGCTGAAAGGTGAAATGGAAGAAGCGAGCGCCGAACGTAAAAATGTATTTAGGGGTTAGGCTACGATTATATATATGTAGGATTAGGGTTATGAAACCAACGCAAATGGGTTTGGGTTAGCATATTCATGATAATGATAAATCCTTATACCACTTAAGATTTCGTTATTAATGAATCTCCTGCACAAGGCCAGGCCATCAGGCCAAGGTCTGGTCTAGGCCAACAGTTGAAGTAAGATTTTTAGGCATATAGGTCAGTCCGACGCATGTTTGCACTACCACAATCTAGGAATAGGCCAGGCCCAAGCTGGTCACTATTGATCCAAAGCTTGTAGTGTAAACACGGCTAGTGTGGTCTAGTGGTTACCACACATGTCTATGGGCTGGGGGGCAATCCTTGGACCACCACTCAGGGTCTCGAAATAATTGAGGAGAAGGTGTTGCCGTTTCAACAACACCAGTAAATGGTAAGACTCTCGGAAAAACGACCTTAAATCGTAGGTCATCGGAATCCCTATCAGTTGGATTTTCTGTTCACCTAAGAGTGATAAACTGAATAAAACGCTTAAAACGCTTAAAACACGTCAAACGCTTAAAACACGAGCCTCTGGCTCGGATAAATAGGGTAACCTTATCCAGCGTGATCGAGCTCTAAATACATCATACTCATGCAGTAATCAGGTTGCCACATTTTAATTAGACTATATTAGTATATGTTTCTTCTGATATACATATCTTTCTGTTTTAGAGAAAGGAAGAACACGATCGATACAACCGTAAAGCAAAACCCAACAAACAGATTGTGAAACGAAAAGGAGCAACAAGGGTTAGAAAGAACAGAAACGAAGGAATATACGCCAAGAGACCCATGAACGCGTTCATGTTGTTTGCGAAACGATACAGACTTGAAATTACACAGAAACATCCTGGTAAAGATAATAGGTATATTTAGGACATTTCTATAGAGGAGATAGTCTTCCAGTGAAGGTTTTGTTGCACTTATATATAATCTCAATCAATTACAAGAGCACACAGAGACATCCAATAACTGGATATAGTACGAAAAAAGATATATATGTTATTTACCGGCTGGGAGGTCCGGATAGACGGAAATATTTGCCAGAGGTCCGAGGCCGCTGCCCGAGGGACGTTTTTGAGACCGAGGGCAAATATTTCTCTATCTGGACCGACCAAAAACGGTAAATTGTTTTTTAATTCTTGGGTTACTTTAGTTCGGTAAAACTGAATTATTTGGATAACGAAAGAAAAACAAACCAAAATACTTTAGTTTTTGTATAATATGGTTATTTCCAGCTTAGTTGAACCAAATTCTGTATTAGTTTTCCATTTTCCAGTTAATAATGAAGCAAAAATCACGATAAAATTTTTTAGCATTTAGGATTCCGTGACCGTGGTTAAAATATCGTAAAATTCCGCCCACTGCTGCAGCCAATCAGGCTGCAGGAAATGCTAGGATTCCGCCCGCTGCTGCAGCCAATCAGGTTGCAGGAATGGCTAGGATTCCGCCCGGCATATATATATATATATATAAGCCCTATTTATTTTAGAAAAAATATACGAGCCGATATCAGGTTTAAACATGATATAAAACAAGCGTTCACTGATATAAGTTTTTCTTCGTGAGCTTTCGGCTGTCAGACTACAGCCTTCAACGGGTTAAGAAAAATATGGAAATCTATATACATACAATCAGAAAAATATTAAAGGGAATGACAGGATGTGACATACGATATAAGGATGTGTTATTGTTTCTTTAGTAGAATAGCATATTGTCTTGAAGAGGCTTCGAGTTGTTGTCGGCTTATTTCGTTAATCCAGTGTGTCAAGCGGATTCTAAAGTCTTACGTGTTCGATAATTGCCTCTATCAATAATCCGTCCGTTTTCGAAATCAATGACATGATTTCTCGTCTTACTCTGATGAAGGGCTCCACTCGAAACGTCAGTATTTCGTTACTAAAAATCTCGGTAGTTCACCACCTTTTCACTTTGCTACATTAAAGATAATATTTGCCATTTACACTCTGCGAATCAGATGAACGAGAACTGATGCATTTTTGCTAAATTTAGGCTCAATGCTAAATTTTAATTGCATTCGTTTCCAAGGGCAATTAGCGTGATACTGGGAGATCAATGGAAGTCGCTGGATCAAGAAGACCGTAAAACGTACACATCTGAAGCTAAACTACTGGCTGACGAACACAAACGGATATACCCGGATTGCTGGAAACGAAAACGAACGACTAAGGTACAATAAGATATATTATTGAAGCTCAAGTGGCTTCCCATAAAGGAACAGTGTGAGTGGCTCTTATTCAAGGCTATCCACAAAGCTCTCCATGACTCTAACTGGCCAAACTGGCATGTTGTAAAACATGGACTGATAAAACATGGACTGGACTGGACTGATAAAACATGGACTGATAAAACATGGACTGGTAAAACATGGACTGGTAAAACATGGACTGATAAAACATGGACTGATAAAACATGGACTGATAAAACATGGATTGCTAAAATATGGAGGGTTAGGATCTTTGTTGTTTTGGGGTTATATGATGTCTATACATTAACAAATAATCGCTAACCCCAAAACAACAAAGATCCTAACCCTCCATGTTTTACCAGTCCATGTTTTATCAGTCCATGTTTTATCAGTCCATGTTTTACCAGTCCATGTTTTATCAGTCCATGTTTTATCAGTCCATGTTTTATCAGTCCAGTCCAGTCCATATTTTATCAGTCCATGTTTTACAACATGCTGGCCAAACTACTTGCTTAGGGTCTTCCTGAGCAAAATCATAATATATCTTGTCAGCCGAAAAATTCATCTTCATGGACTTTTATGCTGTTAAAGTTATCGGATGTGATGTATTTTTGTGGCAAGTAACAAAAGAAAACTGGTTTGGAATGCCTCTTGTGACATCACATCCGGTAACTTTGTGAAGAATCGGCTGACAATATATATTATGATTTTGCTCAGGAAGACCCAAATATTCTGGATAGGTAAAATCTCATACGCTTGGCATTTCACACGATTAAACTGCATGTTCTAAGGATTTGGTTCATCCCTTATTTTGAGTAGTTAATAATTAGTTTTTGAAGCCACTGGCAAGCCATATTAAATGACCCCCAGTGTACCTTGCGAGCTTAAAACTTGGTCTCGATCCAATAATATCCCATACAAAAAAAAAATATTTGTGTTATCATCTATATATCTGTGATTATTTTAATTTTTTACGCAGGTTCCTTCAACGGCCAATCGGAAGTCTTAAGCAAAGGAAGGTCATTTTGATTGTTGTTCATGACAAAAGTTAAGCCAAGCTGAAACAAACACAACTAGTTTCTACTCTTGGACAGCGGCTCTTTACTACTGTAGATATTTTTGAATATATGTATATACATGCAATTCATTATTTATAGAGGTGTTTGATAATATTGACAGACATAGTTTGATGATGATATATACTCTGGATGAGATATTGAATATATTAAATGTGACTTGTAGTTTGGTTATTTCAATATAGTAAATTATTGGCTACTCAAGGTTCAAAGTGCCTATCCGGGGTTTGGGGATTTTACATATTTGTGATCTTTGACGTTTCTTGAGAAGAATTGTAAAATATTTTGTCGTGCGAAAATTTCATCTTCATACCCTTTACCCCCTGTTAAAGTGATTTATTATCCACAAGAAATGACGTCAAAGCAGGGACACACAAAATCATTGCACATTGATTCAGAAGTGAAATACAAAAAATGTTAGGGAATTGAGCGAATTTTGTCTAAACAGGTGTGTTTAAAGTTCAGAGCCTTTAATGCAGTACACAACGTAACCAGCTCAATGGTTAGAGCGACTAATCGGCGATCAGAAGACGTTAGCAAATAATTTAATAGGTACGCATTGTATTTGAGAAATTTCGACCGACAGCGATTTGAATTCCACATTTCATATTTAATTATTGGAACAATACACAGGAAACTCGCATGCAACACATGTATAACTCTCGTTCATAAAGCCGGTTTTCGACATTTCTATTGTGCAAATTGAATAGATCAGAATTAGTTTCAGCCACGCGTTCATAAGCTAGAGAGCAATGTATTTGCTCGTCAGCTGGGCAACGTATTTGGTCGTTAGGGCAATGTTTGTGCTCTTCGTATGGAACCTCCCACCTTCCATATATGGAATACGTACGCTAAGTCCCTATCAATCAGTGGAATGATAATATGACAAGACACTGCTGCTAGACTCGTTAATAAAGTTAAAAAATCTGAACATATTACCCCTATACTTGGTGGACTCCACTGGCTACCTATAGTATAAGGGCGAGAATTTCTTTTAAGTTGCTTTTATTGACATTTAAAGCTCTTCATGGTCAGGCTCCCACTTATATAACTGAACTTATAAACCAGTACATATACGACTCGTAGTCTACGATCCTCAGACAATAACTTCTTAGAAATTCCCAAGTCTAACATGAAATCCTATGGTGGTAAATCTTTCTCTGTTGCTGCACCTAAATTGTGGAACTCTTTACCGAAAGGCACTAGAAGTTTATAGATTCCCTAACACATTTTAAATCTGCTATTAAGACCTATCTTTTTAACATATATTACTAGTTTAGATCTACATTTTAAATTTATTATAGGATGTTTTTATTAATATTAGTTAATGTTGTCAAATAGAAAAATTGTAAAAATAGATTTTTTTTAGGATTTATGCCCCAAATACTGTTTATTATTATTATTATGACGGGGGTTTTAAATCAGATATTAGATACGTCCTGATTTACATAAACTTTTCCTTCGATTTCCTCAGCTAAAACAGCTAGTATCTTCAAGATAAGCTACATAAAATATTCGCGTCCGATCTTTATGATCTGATATCAATACAAACGCTCGCCTTGAGTTTTTACATCAGATATAAATCAGCCGCTCACGATATTTCACTATCTATCAATTAAAAATGCAAATTTTAGACTCGAAAACACGGGAGCTCTTTATGTAAGTAATAGATAAACACCGAGAACGAGGGATTTATGCGGCATACAGCCCCGAGGACGCGTAGGCTGCATTATATCGCATAAATCCCGACGTTCGAGGTGTTTATCTGACTTATTATCATTGAGGAGGTTTCCAACAAAGTTTTGTCGACCTAGTTGGTTAATTTTCCTAGTTTTTTCTTCGTTTCTTATCTTATTAGTATTCATAGGGTTGTATGCTATATACATCCCACGGTACATCAAAGAAAACCGACACAATGTAATAATAATTCCTAATATAGCTGTTGTTGACTATGAATGACCACCTAAACCTACGTTCTATCAGAGGTACGCCGTTGGCAAACCTATAGAGAGACTCATGAAAGAGACGACGAAAGAAGGTATAGCTTTGCGATTCACCTTATTCTTAAGCATTCCTGGTATCATAACGTTCGAGGAATATTCACCTCTGTATTTCAAGCAGCTTGGTTTCACCTCAAGCGACGTCGGATTGACGTCGCTTGCGGGTATTATCGTGCCATCGCTCGCCGTCACCTCGATTGGCATTTTCGCCGACAGATTCCGCCGACGAAAACTGGTCTTGTTCCTGTGCCTTCTAGTTTCTGTTCCCATCATCCTGGCACCGCTTCTCCCAATGGTAACCCTCGATAAGGTTTGCAACCTAATAGATACGTCTTCCGAAGCAAGTCACACCAAAACGGCAACTCCATCATCAAACGAGAGTTCTGCTTGGTTGATTTCAAACAGTAACGTAAGCAGTCGTACCAGAACAGCAACAGTCGATAGACCACCATTATATAGTTCCCCGCTGCAATCAACGCCGATGTTAATATTCGAAAGTCCAACTTTCTCGTTGGGAAATTCAAGCGTGTCGTTCACCTCAAAAGATTCAACTAACTCAAACTTATTTCCACTGTGGTTCGTGTATGTGATCATCGTAAGAATGGTGTACGACGTATTAAAAAGAACCGTCGATACCATGCTCAAGGTGTCGACGGCGTCTTATGTGACAAGAATCGGAGGCAACTTTGGCGCGTACCACTGCTGGATCGATATTGGTGCGAGTTTGTCGCTTTTCGCAGCAGGGATGCTCGCCTCCCGCGTAGCGTACAATACTTGCGGCAAAGAAGAAAATGGATACTTCGTGACGCTTATCGTATCCGCATCCACCATGTTCCTTTCGCTGGGAGCACTGCCTTGGATGACGTTCGAGTATCTAGATTACCGTGTCGTCAATTGGGCCGAAGTGAAAAGCGTCATCTTCAACCGCCATTACATCGTGATGTTGACGATGGCCTACTTCGTCGGTTTCTCTCACGCGTTCTCGGTACGTTGGGAGTTCTGGTACATCGCCGAACTTTCCGGTGGTCCGGTGATCATGGCCGTGGGCGGTTTCACGCGACGCGTTTTCGTCATTTTTTTCTTCCTTGCTTCAGGGATATTCATACGTAGATTTGGCGAGCTGGAGATGGTTGCCGTGGCTTTGTTCTCTTACGCGGTCGCCTTTCTCGCGTTGTCGTTCATTCGCGTAGCCTGGCTTGTATTGGTCGTTGACGTATTCCACGCCGCAGCGTTCGCTTTTTCCCTCTCCTCTCTGGTGATTCATTTCGCCAAGGCAGCATCGAAAGCCTCTTCGGCAACAATTCAAGGTGAGAGGGCAAAGTGTTTTGGAAAGCAATATAATATCCCAATAAAAAATATCCCAATTGAAATCAACCTCCTAACACACAAAAATAATTAAATATTGAATTAAGGTCGTGTTCATTCCAGTTTCACGCTCGTTTTGTTTTCGGTGTAATACCCATCATATTTCCTGGACATTACCCTTAATTAACCGCCATTAATTAATTGCCCTTAATTAATTACCCTTAATTAATTACCCTTAATTAATTACTCTTAATTAATTACTCTTAATTAACCGCCCTTAATTAATTGCCCTTAATTAATTACCCTTAATTAATTACCCTTAATTAATTACCCTTAATTAATTACCCTTAATTAACCGCCCTTAATTAACCGCCCTTTATTAATTGCCCTTTATTAATTGCCCTTAATTAATTGCCCTTAATTAATTGCCCTTAATTAATTGCCCTCAATTAATTGCCCTTAATCAATTGCCCTTAGTCAATTGCCCTTAACTAATTGCCCTTAACTAATTGCCCTTAATTAATTGCCCTTAATCAGTTGCCCTTAATCAATGCCCTTAATTAATTACCCTAAATCAATTGCCCTTTATTAATTGCCCTCAATTAATTGCCCTTAATCAATTGCCCTTAATTAATTGCCCTTAATTAATTGCGCTTAATTAATTACCCTGAATTAATTGCCCTTGTCTTATTCTCTTTCGAAGGAATATTAGATGGTGTCCAAATGGGATTGGGTCACGAAAGTGGTGCAGCTGTAACGGGAATTCTTTTCGAACACGTTGGTCCCCAAACAACTTTCCGTTGTTATGCCTTGGCTTTGACTTTAGTTTTGGCTTTTTTCTTGTTTTATATTTCAACCGCTGACCTGGATGATAACCAGAGCATCTCGAAAATCGATAGTGAAGAGTACGAGGAAAGTGAAGAATCTTTTCTCGATTGAATTGCGTATATGCGTTATCGGCACATGGTATAATAATTAAATGAAAATATTATTGTTTTAACTTCTTATATAGCTTTAGATTTTTTTGACTTGATAATGACGTTGTGTCAATGTCGAAAAATCGTCGTTTTTAACTAATTAAACAAGTACGAGCAGGAATTGGCCGAGTTTTTTTAAATAAAATTATTCATCAATAAGCAGGCTAGAAAAGTCCATTTTCTCTTGTCTAATAGCGAAAAACGGGCTTTGAGAAAATCTATCCAGCGATTTAGTTAAAATTTAATGCTTAGTCGCTGGTCCATGACTGCACGATTTGTGTTAACAACAATACAACTGACATAATAATAATAATAACTTTATTTATATAGCGCAATTTCTATGAATATCCAACAGCGCTTTACAATATCAACAGTAATTACAATAATATTAAAGAAGGTTAAAATCAGGCTAATAATCTATACTGAAATCTAATAATCTGTACCAAGTTAGAAATGTCTTTGTTATGGTTTGCGTTTGCGTTTGTCTGTGAATATTAATGATATGCATATTATTCTTCTACGCACACAGTTAAGAATTACTTGTACGTTGCCCCTAAATCAAAAATCGGACACCGTCAGTCGATGAGGAATATCGTTTAAAATCATCGTGTCAAATTTCATGACGATCAGACTCGAAATGACGGAGCCTTAGGCTTTTTTCGAAGAGCGTCGCCCCCTAACAACAACAAGAAGATTAGCAGCGATTGGGGGACCAGTTCCTGGTCGAAAAACCTAGAGAACATAGATTTTAATATACCTTTTACAAATAAGTTTTTACGATTGCATGCACGATTTTATCCAAGCACTTTTCTAGGTCCGGTTACCGGACCCAGAAACTAAAATCTTGAAGTTACGAATAAATTATTTGTGTATTCACGATACAATTGACGGTACCGAAAAGGATGGCGGGTGTACATTTTACCAAAATGCTTTGCGACCTTAAATCACCTGTAATAACAGCTAAACATTGTTTACCTTGTAAACATAAACTAAATACGCAAAAACTTCCCTTTAACCAAACGTAATCTTTTTGAAACTCTATCTTCTGATATTTCTACGAGATTCAATGTTTACTGCACGAAAGGAATTATGGTAAAATGTACCAGTCGCCATCTTTTTTGGTACCGTCAATTAAACGAGATTTCTATGACTTTCAAATCTTCACGCTTTTCAAATATTCATCTGTTGTTATTAATACAGTTTTACATTTCACGCTGAAGTATGAACAGTACCAAATTACCTAATATAAAATAAGGTGTTTTTCCTCATTGAAATATATCTATTGAATAAAACTAGAAGATTAACAACTCGTCTCCAGAGGCCACAATGCTTTTGGTCAACTCAAAGGATCGTGGCCTTGGTTGCTCCACACAATGGTTAGGTTTAGCCATGTGTATGTTGTAATGTTTGCTGTAGGATTAGGGTTAGCCCCACCATAAACAACTACGAACCAATATTTAATAATCACTGGCAGTAATGTATATACATGAAATCGAGACAAAAGTGCTCTGATCAGTTAAAGTGCCCATAACCTCAAAATGTTTTATTGTCGAGTTTGGAAGAACTTTTAAAATGATAAAGTAACTTCTTTTGAAGATTTTCGTTTCTTTGCTTTCTTTTTGAGATATATCAGTTTGTTTGATATGCAAATGTTTGGAATTTCGTCACACATGCATAATGACTTTTTGGAGAAATATGTATATCTCTTTCATTCTCGAACAAAATCCTTTAAAATCAAGAAGTTTGGTGTTGTGGGAGAAACGCACACACGTGTTATTCACACTGTTTTTATTTCATGAACGCAAAGATATATAACATTCTCTAAGTCATCATGCATGTGTGACGAAATTCCAGACATTTGCATATCAAACAAACTGATATATCTCAAAAAGAAAGCGAAGAAGTGAAAATCTTCAAAAGAAGTTACTTTATCATTTTAAAAGTTCTTCCAAATAAGACAATAAAAAATGTTGAGGTTAGGGGCACTTTAATCCCATTTCCGAGCCTTGAGCTGCATGGCTATGTCATATTGTGTCATGGATAACCTTGTTTCTATTTCACTCAAAAGTGCTCTCAGAATGTAGGAAATCCCATTTCCGAGACCCTAGAATTCAAAACATATACTGGCGTTACGACGCCCAGAGGCCGCGGAAGAACTTGAAAAGTGGGGGGCACCGCCAAAAGGGGCACCTTGGTTATTTTAAAAATATTTGTATTATTTAAAACGTTGTACCTTCCATTTGCTTTATTTTGTTTATAAATCAGAAACAGTTGAACTTTATCATATATATTTCATTAATAATTATTATACGTCATCCCTTGTGCCTCGGGCAACGGGAGACACTCTTTTCTACAGCAAATAGCAATGTCATACTCATGCTTCTGTCAAAAGGGCACATTAATTCTTCCCAGTATAGGCAGTAAACCTTAACCAGCACATTTATAAAATTACAATCCGGAAGGGCCTTTTTCTTTCAGAAAAAGGGCACATTTATCAATTTTTTGAAAAGTGGGGGGCATCTGCCCCCAGTGCCCCCCCGGTTCCGCGGCCCTTGACGACGCCAGTATATATAAAGAACTCAATCTGTCCAAAAAAACGGACCTAACCTCAAGTGCTTGGATAAAACCTTGGCACGAAAAGTATAATTAGAAATAGCTTATAATTAAGGAAAAGAAGGAATAGAATACATGAAGAGGGTCTCAGTAAAATTACATTGTTCCAAGCCTTCGAGAAAGAACCCGGTCGTGTTCAAACTAATTCTTATCTAATAACGCATCAATGAATGAAATATTATAATTATTAACCTAACACTAATTTATCTACTTTACATTATAAACCTCGTTTGCGCTGTATATTAAAAGGTTAAAATATTAAAAACTATTTATCGCTAATGTTAGATCGTCCGTCACCGGGTATAAACGTAAAATATGATCTAAAAACCTGCGAATGCGCAGATATACCGCTCACTATATCCTGTGTGCGTGTTTACTATTAATTATTAACGTTTACGTAAGCTATATAACGTTTTCAGTCTCTGGAACATATCAACGCTTTATGTTCATTCCATAGGCCATATTTATTGGCTCCCATCGAGGACTGATTTTCTCAGATGCAGGAATAACGTTCAGTTGTATATCATCGGTCCTTATCCCACTGATATTTCGCCTTTCAGCTTGTTCAAGCTTTAGGTTAGCACCAATCTTCGCTTCCTCCCATTTCTCCTCAGCACTTTGCATTTCTTTCAAGGCATTTTCTTTTTCTTTCAACACATTTTCTTTATCTTCCAAGAAATTTTCATTATCTTCCAAGGCTTTTTCTTTATCTTCCAAAGCTTTTACTGCATCTTTAAAGGCTTCTTCTGCATCTTCAAAGGCCTTTTTAGCAACATCATCACCAAACGTTTCCATCACAAATAACGCGGAATTCGTATTCCCTTTCAATTTTTCCAGCAGCAGTACGGTTTCTACCAGCTGGAGGTTAGCGAGTAGCTGAGCATCATACCTTGCCATTCCTGGCACTGCATCGAGACATTTCTTCATGTTGCGGCAGTGACTGCTGTTGTTCGATACCCATCGATCTTTGATGCCGCCACTGGCTTTACCAACGTAGACTTGTGTTTCACCAATTGGGTTCAATTTTAACTTGTCACCAGGCTGGAAGTTACTGTCTTTGACAACAGCCCAATAAAGAGTGTGTTTGGTGAGCGACGCCTGATCTTGAGGAATTATTTTAGCGTTGTCGCGAATACATTTTCGAACAGGCTCACTTATCCATGCAAAATGGTCTTTTCCAATTACGGTTTCTCCAAAGCTGTTTAGGTCTTTGTTCAAGCTCGTCCACTCATCCTTATCTTTATCTTCATCTTTAGCTTTATCTTTAAGGACGTAAACCGTAGGACATAATTCCTTTAAAGGGTACTTCGGGACGGTAGATTGCAGGCAATGTCTATACAACTGCACTTTGGTTTGTGCATTGCGAATCTTATTCTTAAAAAGATTTCTAGCTTCCCATTTCTTCTTCGTTTTCTTTGATCTTTCAACGTCACAGAACTTATAATAGCTAAAATCGTTTGGTAATGCATCATCAGTTGGCCATTTTATTTGGAGCTGACATTCGATGAGCTTCATTACAAATGTCTGTAATGCATTATCTCTTAAGATACCCTTTTCAAGAAAATCTAGAGGAGATTCAAGGCACTTGCATCGGTCGCTCTCATCACGGCCGCTCTCATCTATTTTCAAGTGTTGTTCAATGTTCCTGGTTTTTATGTTAGCTGGTAGAGAATCACATAAAAGCTTCGTAAGTCCTTGCTTCACTTCCTCCTTGTCTGCAGCGATGTCCACACGTTTTTCCATACATTTATTAACTTCTTGACGTACAACGTATCTCACTAAGTCCGAATCTATAATTTCTTCTTTAGTCTTAGACTGCTGAGTGTCATCCGCGGTTTCTGCTTCATCTTCAAGGTATGTTGCTGCTAAACTCATGAATTCATTATCTAATTTATAAAGACTTTCTGTAAATGTTTTCAAGTTCGCCAGAATATCTGTCAATTTCAATATCTTCGGTTGCTTTTGCTCTTTATCGCTCACATGATCAGGCATATTTATTGGTGTTTAACAAGTGTTCAATGTAGGTTCATTTGGAAATATTAAACCGCGGACATTAAGCAATGTTTATAACAACGGCAGACTGCAGCTCGATCAGTCACCAAACGCTTTTTATAGGTCCAGACACCTGTCAGTGCAATAACGACCGATGTCTCAACGTTCTGAAATGTTGATTTAAGCCGCGTTCAAATGTTCATGTTGATCTTTACTAACATTTATGCATTAGTGTATAAATGTTGAGAAAATACACTTTTAAATCTTCCTACTTAAATTATCATCTGAACTACGTTGGATTTGCTTGTAACGTTACCTCAGTAGATGACACCGACGATATATTTCTTCAGATTTAGGCGAAGTTTAATATAGGTTCGTTTGGAATACAACATTCATCAACAGACAGTTCCTGCATCAGCTTTAAACTTTGTTGTGCCACGTATCGACATATATAAAAAATATGCAAATTTTAGACTCGAAACAACAGGAACTCTTTATTTCGTAATAGCTGTTGATGACCATGAATGACTTTAGAACCTACGTTCTATTAGGTACGTCGTTGGCGATAGTTACAGCAGTCGTTGTGAAATATAATAGTCTATAGTCGCACAAACGAGTTAGTGAAACTGTGAGGAAGACGTTTTAGCGGAAGTAAAATGTTCTCACATGACGGTAAACGAACCAGACGACCTCCCATTGAGTCCTATTTAAAAAAGTACACTTTCGGTCCTGCGTTGACGAAGCTCCAACTCCGATACAAGCGTATCATTGGGTAAAAACTCGTGCTCAATGATTATACTCGCCTCGCCGATCAAAACCGATGTTTTTCTTTTCAGCGAAGAACTGACTAACAATACCTTTGGCGCCAAAATTAATTTGTATGCTGACACCCTGTGGCTGAAACGACCGTAATAACCGATACCACAATATAGGCCAGATTATAATCTCGTACGCCGGTGACATGAAACCAATGCCTTCGTGTGAAAAAGCGTTAAAATATGTTATCCTGAGAAGCTAGTTTGAATGCTTAGGCTGTTTTTGAAAAGTTATAGCTCATTTAAATTGAAGAGATTCCTATGAGAACGATTTCATGGAAATAATACTAATAATAAAAATAATACTTTATTAAATTCTCCCAATGGGCTTTTCAGAATTAAATTACATTAATTAAAAATAGAATAATTAAGAGCTAGTATAAGATAAAGCTAGTTCAGATTGCCCTTCCCAACCTTGTTTAAATTATAATTTTCTGATCGATCGCATTAAAACTACACAGTCATTTCTTTTTACTTTAATCTTTGACATTGCTGTAATTCAATTGGTATTCTATTGTTAGTTACCATCGAGCGGTGTTTTGCGAAAATTGCAGGTTTTGGTGTCACATTAAATGTGGTAACGTCTCGCCAAAGGATTTTCGACTCAATTACCCCCAGACTGTTAAAGATTGCAGCCAGTGCATGGCAGTGGCATATCAGATTCTCTAACAAAGCTTTATAACATCTGTATAGATAAAGGGGAGTGGTCTGAACCGTGGAATGGACTCCAGTGTATAAAAAGGAAGACCACATGAATGAAAAGAACTATAGTCCTATAACGCTACTCAGTATACTGCAGTAGATAAGGTATTATAGCAATTGCTAAGTAAGTAAATGGACGATTCGAGAATGTGCTTGCTCCTTGCCTATCAGCTTACAGGAAATCGTATAGCTGTGAAACTGCATTACTGAAACTTGTAGAAGATTGGAAACACGCTATTGATGCCAATGATCTCAACAGATATGAGCAAAGCGTTTGATTCCCAGCATTAATAATAAACAAACTAAATGCCTATGGTTTCTCGGAAAGCGCATTAAAATTAGTACGATCATACTTTTATCAAAGGAAAAACAGAGTGAAATTAGGATCAGTGGTGAGCAATTGGAAAGAGGCTGTTAGAGGATGTCCTCAAGGGTCATCCTTTGGTCCTCTACTTTGGAACATTTTCCAGAATGACATAACATATCTAATAAAGAACTGTAGCCTCTCAATATATGCCGATGACCACCAACTTTATGTTATCATTAACATAACAGTTCCATTGAACGTGTTGAACAGTCCTTAAACAACAGTGGAATATTAATATCCACGTAGTATGACCAAAACATGCTTAAGGGAAATCATGATAAATATAAAGTATACTGCTAGTCGGCAGAGGAAAACAAGAAGAAACAATAATAAACGTCAAGATAGACGGAATCAACATAGAGTCATCGAAGGAATTGAAATTGCTAGGAATCACTATGGATAATAAGCTAAGCTTCAGTAAACATATCAGTGAGGTGTGTAAGAAGGCAAGCAGCAAAGTGGGTGTACTATCAAGACTTCGAAAATTAATTCCAAGGGAACCCAAACTTCAGATCTACAAGTCTGCAATACTACCACACCTAACATATTGTCACACTGTATGGCATTTCTTATGTAGCCTCTTACAGCAGAACATTGGAAAGAGTATACAAGAAAGAGCATTACGTATAATATTGGACAACAAGTCAGAAACCTATCAAGAACTTTTAGATCGAGCCAAACTGCCTAGCTTAATTAACAGACGACTGCAAGACATCCTAGTTATATGTATAAAGTTAAAAACAACTTAGCAGATATGTGAACTATTTCATCATTACGACAAAAAATTATAATTTAAGGAACGCAGAATTTTTACTTCCAAGGTTTAATACAGTTTACATTGATAATTTTACGAAAACGAAACCTAGCCAATGACACGAAAATTAAGTTTGTCTTATATGAAAGAGCACTTAAAATGATAGAGTAACATCTTTTGTAGATTTTCGTTTTCTTGCTTCGTTATTGAGATATTTCAGTTTGTATTATATGCAAATGACACTGGTGCGACGTACACATGCATAATAACTTATCGGAGAAGGTATATCTTAAACAATTATTGAATGAGGTTGAGCATGATATCGAGAATTATCAAGGACGAGGTTTGTGTTATGCACCGAAGCAGAAGGCTGAGGTGGATAACACAAACCGAGGCCTTGATAATTCTCGATATCATGCGAAAACCGAATCCAATAATTGTTTCATTATATATTCAAAAACAAGAAGCAAAGAACAACACCAGTGGAATAGAAAGCTGCCAGCTCGATGGCGTTTGTCGGATATTCTTTTTGCTTTTCGTGTAGATACTCCTCGAAAATACATTTAAACAGTTTTGTTGCTCTCTTCGTGCTTTTACTATCTTTCTCTGAGAGCAACGTCGAAATTTCTTCTTCGTTTAACGATGGAAACCGGCTGAAAGCCATTTTGTTTACTCTTCAAAAATATTTAGTTTTGGCGGGATTTTTAGCAAGCTGCCGACCGCCCTGGGGGCTTGGGTTCGACAGCGTGCAATAATACCTTGTTTTGGATCGAAGTTCGATCCAAAACAAGGTATTATTGCACGCTGACACGTCAGCAGCTGAAATAACGCGTCAGCTTCCAGATACGGAGAATTAGCAGGGGCGTTTTGACCAATCACGAACGAGAATAAAGTTTGAATATATAAAATTGTTATTATCACACAAAATCACTTGAAATTGTACATGTTCCGTGTTGTGGGGAAGTACTCACGCACATGTTTCATTCAAATTAAATTTGGTTTTATATTAGCAAAGATAAATAGCCTTTTCTGATAAGTCATTATGCACGTGTACGTCACGCCATTGTCATTTGCATATAATACAAACTGAAATATCTCAAGAACGAAGCATGGAAACGAAAAACTACAGAAGATGTTACTCTATCATTTGAAGTGCTCTTTCATATAAGACAAACTTAATTTTCGTGCCATTGGCACTTTAAGTCTTTTAAACGAGCAATTAGAACTCGAAACATTTCGCATTTTCTTGATAAGAACTGTAGTCTGTGCACTACCTGTATGCTCAGATTGAGTGGTGTATTTATGTAAATGTAGTATATTTTTACAGCGTCCTCAATTAGCAGTAATTAGTAAATTAGCAATAAGTAATTAGTATTTATGTGAGCATAGTATATTTTACAGTGTCCTCAATTAGTAGTAATGCTAAATATCTTGACACTTCAAATAAAGTTATTTATCTATTTGTTATTATTTATTAATTAATTTATTTACTCTTTAGCACTTGCAACATCATCACCAAACGCATGCCTGTATATTTCCTTTTTTGCAGTTAGCCTTGCGAGTGAGCTACGGCGGGAGACCGGGGGGAATTTTTGAGCAATTAGGCCTCAGAAAGTCAATTTTGGCAATAGGATTAGGAAACATAACTCAGGGATTGAGATTTGATAAATAAAATTTGGCCTCAGAACAGGAAAATAGTCGAAATAGTAAATACACAAAGATTGGATGGAAATAGAAGAGAGTATGACAGTATGTTATTTAATATTTATATTGATAATTTTAAGTTTGCACTTTGTAAGAACTAAAATTGAAATATGA
This sequence comes from Chrysogorgia sp. JL179-B06, assembly GCA_035772405.1. Lineage (NCBI taxonomy): Eukaryota > Metazoa > Cnidaria > Anthozoa > Scleralcyonacea > Chrysogorgiidae > Chrysogorgia > Chrysogorgia sp. JL179-B06. The sequence goes on along the minus strand of JAYKKM010000450.1, from coordinate 2,104,614 downwards.
AATTGAAAATCCTCAATCCTCAAAATCGGTAAATCCAGTCATGACTCATTGACTTGAAGTCTTTAAATGTCAAATGTAAATTAACTGGTGATCTAACTCTAAGGGGGTGTTTATATGGAGGAGAGCCAGCCCTCTTGGTAGGGCTAGCCCCCTTTGCCGAGATCCTGCGTCTCCGCGTAGTTCCTTGTAAACATTTGTTTGCGTTTACATGACAAGAGGGCCAGCCCTCCTCGGCGAGATCTCGCTATTGACAACCCGAGATCTCGCCTATAGGAGGGCAGGGAATTTTTCATATAAACGCACTGAAGAGGGCTGGGAAATAAAAGCTCCGTACAAGCGACAAAGTTTATCTTTACCAGTGTTTTCTGGACAATTTTATATTTCACACGACCTGTTTGCTTGTGTTTAAGTTACAAATTGATCACTTCTCGGGAAAAGTGAGATTCTGGGTTTCGTGCGAAAATAAATGCAGCCGTAGCCATTCGAGCGAGTCAGCTTGGGCAGCGAGCCAGCTTGGGCAGCGAGCCAGCTCGGTTAGGAGGGCTAGAAATTCTCATGTAAACACGGGATGAAATTCATCTCGCCAAAGAGGGCTAGGCCTACCAAGTGGGCTGGCCCTCCTCCATATAAACACCCCCTAAGAATAAAATTAAAGACAAGTTTTAACTTATTGAGTTTGAAAACATTTCAGAACTCCTCACAAATTCAAACAATTACTGTGTGTCAGTGTCCCTAAGTGTCTGTCTCATGTCTGATAAAGTGTCCTATTTCACTTTGTCCTATATCACTCATACTGAGTATACAATTTACCAGTCCCATTTCTTTCATTTCTACTCTATCAGCGCGTGCGAGATCTTCTGACCTAGGTTTACAGTAAGCTCAAGTCACTTGCAGGTAACCGGGTTCCCAACATCTGACAGGCATGACCAAACGTTTGCATTACAAATAACGCGATCTGATTTCCATTTCCTTTCAATTTTTCCAGCAGCAGCAGCAGCAACAGCACGGTTTCTACCAGCTGGACGTTAGCGAGTAGTCGATCATCATACCCCTGCCATTCCTCTAATATTATAATCAATTGATTCCCAAATTTTAGAAGAATTAAATTTTAAATGTGTATATTCCATAATTTGTAAGAACCATCGGTCGACTAAAGTTTTGACTGACTGTGAATCTCGTATTATAATTATGACAGGAAGAAGCTGTTAATAAGTTGGAGAATACAAATGGAATTTTATCTTTTTCATTGAGAATTACAAAAAATATAAGTAAATATAGCCATTTTTAGTTTGCAACAGACCAACAATAAGATTCATACGGTGGCTCACAAGGGACACCTTTCAAATAAAAAATACACACACAAACAAAACAAAAATACACACACAAATAAAAACAATACACACAAATAAAAAATATACACACAAATAAAAAGAAATACACGCACAAATAAAAAGAAAATCACGCACAAATAAAAAGAAATACGCACACAAATAAAGAAAATACACACAAATAAAAAGAAATACACACACAAATAAAAAGAAAATCACGCACAAATAAAAAGAAATACACACACAAATAAAGAAAATACACACAAATAAAAAGAAATACACACACAAAAGAAATACACACAAATAAAAAGAAACACACACACAAATAAAAAGAAAATCACGCACAAATAAAAATAAATACACACACAAATAAAAATAAATACACACAAATAAAAAGAACACACAAATAAAAAAAGATGAAACTATGCGCGCGCATGACGTCACATAAAAGCGAGCACGCGGATCAACTGGTCAGCGGACCGAGCACACTGATTTTGGGGTTAGCCTTTCATGTTACTCCATCACCGAATGAATCGAGGTATATAATCGTCGTGAAATAACCGCTAACCCCAAAACAACTTAGATCCTAACCCTAACCCCCCACCTAATGAGTTTTCTAACCCTAACCCCCCGCCTTAAGTGTCTTCCTAACCCTACCACCTCGATTGCCTTGATGTTATCCGGTGATGTTTGCATTGGTGATGGAGTAACATGAAAGGTTATCCGATTTTGGCGCGTCGTTAATGGCGGAGTAAAGGAGTTGTTAGTTGCGGTGGAAAGGCCATTGAAGGTGCCCCATTTTGTCACCTGTGCGGTGCTCGTGTGACTGATTCTGCTTCGTTAAGGCCCGCTACTCCAACTACTGTAGACAACAAGCCAATTAAGCAAGTCTATAATTGCAAAACTCTTGGAGTGACTGTTGATCAGCATTTATCTTGGAAGAATAATACTGAAAATATTTGCAAAAAAATAGCATCAGGATTGTCAGCTCTTCGTCGAATAAAAGAATTTGTTGAGAAAGATACGCTTGTTTCTGTATATAATTCACTTGTTCGCCCATACTTTACTTATTGCTCTGAAGTATGGGATGTGTTCAATGAAACACAATCAAAACGCCTCCAAAAGCTCCAAAACAGAGCTGCTCGAATCATAATGAATATGAGCAATGATGTAGATCATCAGGTTGCTTTAGATGCTTTAGATTGGAAGCCACTTAAAACGGAAAGAATTAAGGCTAAGTCAAAACTTATGTTTAAATTGTTGAATAAAATAGGTCCTAAATCACTTACTGATTTATTTACTTTCAAAAGTGAAATAACAAATCATGAACTGCGAAATGTTAAAAGTACTCTTTGCTTGCCACAACCGCGAACTAATAGCATGAAAAAAAGTTTCATGTTTGACGGGGCGCAAATTTGGAACTCATTACCAAATGAAATTAGGGAGAGCAACTCCCTCGTGTCTTTTGAAAACAAAATCGCTACTCACATTTTTTGAATAACGTTTTTATGATAATATTTGTAAATAGATATGTTTCACTGTATACTTTTTCTATATTTTATAATATTGTACAGTACCTATAACTTTCTTACTATATGTTACTATATACTATATCTTTGTAATCTTGTAATTGTGCACGCCCCTTGTGGAAATCAGCCTAGGTTGACAATGGTTAGCGTGTTTAAATAAAGTTTCTATCTATCTATCTATCTATCTGTGGTCGAATCCAGTGGAGGAAGAAGAGGTAGCTTAACTACAGTGGCGGGCGCGCTTTTATGTGACGTCATGCGCGCGCATAGTTTCATCTTTTTTTATTTGTGTGTTCTTTTTATTTGTGTGTATTTCTTTTTATTTGTGTGTGTATTTCTTTTTATTTGTGTGTGTATTTCTTTTTATTTGTGTGTATTTCTTTTTATTTGTGTGTGTGTTTCTTTTTATTTGTGTGTATTTCTTTTTATTTGTGTGTGTATTTCTTTTTATTTGTGTGTATTTTCTTTATTTGTGTGTATTTATTTTTATTTGTGTGTATTTATTTTTGCGTGTATTTCTTTTTATTTGTGTGTATTTTTTATTTGTGTGTATATATTTTTATTTGTGTGTATTGTTTTTATTTATGTGTGTATTTTTGTTTTGTTTGTGTGTGTATTTTTTATTTGAAAGGTGTCCCTTGTGAGCCACCGTAGATTCAGACTGTAGAAAAAATTAATAAACGGTACAAAAACAGAATGACTTTAATTGGAAAAATTGAAAATGTTCTTGAGTATGATTTTCTCTTCTTATCCAAAAAATTAGTCTTTCCTGATCATTTTGGTATAGGTCCGACTAAATTCTGTGAACTAGAAGTTGTTCAAATTCTTTAATCAGTCCAATTTTGATGTTTCTGATCATTTTCATACATACTAAGGTACAAAATGTCGAACAGGAAGTTGTAGTAAAATCGGCTCAAAGTGCAGATTTTTGGGCAAGTAAATACGAAATCTTCCCTAAGCGTCGTGACGTCATATGTATGACCGAAAGGGAAAACAAGCATGGCGTCCAGCATGGTGAAAGTTAAATAGTGTTTGGACCACCAGAAACACAGTATTGGCCACCATGCCACGCTTCACCTTGCTATAGACGCCACAGGATAAAGAGTTTGGGCTAGGATTTGTTTTCAAACCCTTCAAGTATCGTATTTTGGGATGTAGGCTTTACGCAACAAAATTCTTGTTATAAATGTTCAATACAAGATAATAATAATAATAATAATAATAATAATAATAATAATATATATAATACAAGCCATATTGTAGCGGAATGTAAGATGCTGGCCCAGAAGCAGTACCGACAAAAAAGTCCCCAGTTAGGACAAAAAACAAATTCCGATAACGTAATGAGCATAACAAACCTGATATTGTTGTGCTGAACAAAGAAGATAAAACATGCCTGATTTTGGATATCGCCTACCCTTTCGACACTAGAGTAAACAGCAAGGAAAAGGAGAAAATTACCAGGATCTTAAACGGGAGATTACACGATTTGGAAGTGCAAACCCGTAAAAGTCGCACCCATCATAATTGGTACGTTGGGTATCCTACCAAAGGGCTTGGAGAAATGGCTTGGGGTAATCGAGATGTCAAACTTGTTACAATTGTTGCAGAGGGCATGTTTACTGGGATCAGCTGGGATTTTAAGGAAAGTTTTAGATACATAGAGATCATAAGAGTGAAGCATGTTATGTCAAGCCTCATTTAAGACACCAGCGTTAAGATAGTTTGCTGTTATTAACAATTAAATAATAATAATAATAATAATAGCTACTAAGAGATTATAACCTAATTGAATCCATTCCACCGTGATATTCGCCCAAAGAGCCTAACCGCATCAACGAGAATAACACCACCATAGTGTATTGGGATGTCCATGTTTTCGCGGAAAATACGGAAGTGAGGGCCAACAAAATTGATGCGCGTATTGTGGACAAAGCAAGAAAGAAGATTTTCCTGTTGGAGATGAGTTGCCCATGGATAACAAACCGAAGGATAAAGGAAGAAGAAAAGACAAGAAAATATGCACCGCTTCGGTGGGAATTGAAACAAAATCAACCAGGTTATGAAATAAAGCAACTGAACATCATAATAGATGTCCTCGGAGGGCACTCGAAGGAAGTCAGCAATGGTATAAGAAGCCTATTAGGAAAAGAACGAACAAAGGAAGTCTTGAAGAAGATGCAAAAAGCGATGACATTACAAGAACATTTAAGATCATGTGCTAGAAACTATCTTTTTGTGATCTGAACATTTTTAGATTTTAAACATTGACTTTTATAGATCTCTAGTTAAACAATAGAATACGTTTGCTTGGGTCTCTATAACGTTATCGAAACCCGAGTGACGTAATAAAAACACGAGAGAAGTATTGAGGGAGAAGCTCGAGCCGCCGAGGTGAGTGCTTTCCCAACTTCTCGAGTGTTTTTATTACTTCACGAGGGTTTCGATCACGTTATAGAGACCCAAGCAAACGGATTCTATTATTTTTATAAAATAATTTAGAAACAATTTCTTATACTTTGGATAAATATGCAAATTCTCATTAGCTACTGACGTCATTCCGGTCTCCGTAGCGTGATCGAGACCGGCAAGCTGACCAATCACAGCGTTCGTAGAGTACAATTATTTTATAATTCTGAATTTAGAATGAAAGAGTCCTTTTTATCTATATTCTTTTATATTCGTAATAAGTTTTAAGGATTTAGGATGTTAGTAGTATAATAACCCAGAGTTGGTAACGGTTGTCCGCCTAACTTCAGGAAAATAGGTTTTACGAGGCATCCAGATGTACTTATACTGCCAAATAATAATAATAATAATAATGGAAACTTTATTGAAATTCTTTATATATATACAATTATAAATCTCACTAATTTAGGTAATTTATAATTGACTACTTGAACCTAATTATTATTTACAAACTATATAGAGAAAAAAAGTCAATTTAAAATGTATCTTTAAATGTTCAGTAATTCCGGATTTGTCCAGTCCTTATTTCTACAACAAAATATATAGTACGTTGTTCTAATGGCGATAGACATAATTCTCCTAATACAATAATTTTTGTGTTTGTTATCAAAACCTAGATCGCTCAACATATCTAAAAATGTATGACATTCTTTTGCGAAAACACTATATAATAATAATAATAATAATAATAATAATAATAATAATAATAATAATAATAACAATAATAATAATAATAATAATAATAATATTAATAATAATAATAATAATAATAATAACAACAACAACAACAACAACAACAATAATAATAATAATATTAATAATAATAATAATAATAATAATAATATTCATACAGGTTTACTGTTATCAACCAAGGACCTGATATCATTTAAAAAAATACAACACAAATTCTAAATAATGAACAAATAGTCATTAAAATGTTCAAAATAAGAAAGGAAACATACAAAGATTTAAACAACGAATATCACCATATATAAAAATGTTGACATCCATGAAAATACAACTATAAATCAAAATCAATACAACATAATATGCAGTTGCAAATAACCATTATAAGCACAATTATTAACGTGTGTATACATGTACATATAACACTGGATATTCGATCGTTTAAAACGTTTGATTAATAATTAATTAAGATAACTAAAATCGTTAAACTTGGCACTATGAGATCGTTCAAACGTGATTCGAGGTACAACTTGGCGGTGCAGGCATCTACACTAGACGTGTTTAAGATGACCTAAAGCTATGATAATTCCTTAACTATTTCTTTTTTCTTTCCTAACATTCATACCATAGGCCATATTTATCGGTTCCCATCGGGGCCATTTGGCCTCGAGTGAAATAATGTTGCGATTTTTAGGCTTGACCTTTTTCCCATTGATGTTTTCTTTCTCTGCATTCGTAAGATCTTTTTCAGGATTCTGATTTGTCACCTTTTCTACTTCCTTTTTACATTTTGTCACCTTTGTCTTATTCTCACGGGTATTGGGCGCGGCCAACGCTTGTCTATAGGCCTCTTTGGCAGCTGCAACATCATCACCAAACGTTTCCATCACAAATAACGCGGAATTCGTATTTCCTTTCAATTTTTCCAGCAGCAGCACGGTTTCGACCAGCTGGAGGTTAGCGAGTAGTCGAGCATCATACCTTACCATTCCTCGCACTGCATCGAGACATTTCTTCATGTTGCGGCAGTGACTGCTCCAACGATCTTTGATGCCGTTATTGGCTTTCCCAACGTAGACTTGTGTTTCACCAATTTCGTTCAATTTTAACTTGTCACCAGGCTTGAAGTTACTGTCTTCGACAACAGCCCAATAAAGAGTGTGTTTGGTGAGCGACGCCTGATCTTGAGGAATTATTTTAGCGTTGTCGCGAATATATATTCGAATAGGCTCACTTATCCACTCAAAATGGTCTTCTCCAATTACGGTTTCTCCAAAGCTGCTTAGGTCTTCGTTCAAGCTCGTCCACTCATCCTTAGCTGTATGGACGTAAACCGTAGGACATAAATTCGCTACAGTGTACTCCGGTACGGTAGGTTGGAAATGTCTATACAACTGCACTTTGGTTTGTGCATTGCGAATCTTATTTTTAAAAAGATCTACAGGTTTCTTCGTCGTTTTCTTTGCAGATCTTTTAACGTCACAAAAATCATAATAGCTAAAATCTTCTGGTAATCTATCAGGAGTTTTCCACTTTATGTGAAACTGACATTCGATGAGCTTCTTTACAAATGTTTGCTTGGTATTAGTTTGCAAGATATCTTTTCGAAGAAAATCTAAAGGTGATTTAAGGTCGGTCATGGCCGTTGTGAGTTTTTCCATATTCAAAAACTTGAAAAGTTCAATCTTTCTTGCTTTTTTTTTTTTTGGTAGAGAATCGCACAGCAGCGTCTGCAGGTCTCTCTTCGCTTTCTCCTTGTCACCTGCGAGGTCTACACGTATTGCAATAGATCTGTTAACTGCTTCACAGAAGACGATTCTAACTTGATCGGCATTAATTCTTTCTTGCCCATTTTCTTGTTCACATCCTACGTAACCCAGGTGGGTTAGGTCTTTGGCTGCTTTCTTCATAAAATCATCATCTTCATAAAGCTTTTCTGTAAACTCTCGCAGTGTATTCAGTATCACTTCTGCTTGCGTGTTATTCCTCTCATCTGAACTAGTAGACGGCACAGATAACATAATTCTTGTTTGAAAAGACAAAATCAAACACGCGCTAATTAAGAACCTTCCAACTCTCTCATTTTCTGCTGTTTTTCATATAACAAGGCGCACTCTCCTCATGCGATGCAATTATGAAGTGGATGCCGAACTTTACCTGTTTATAAACACCGCGTTCTCAGACCACACCCTTCAATTTGTTTTATAAACTAAATTAATTAAAATAACCTCTTTAGCTTTGTATATAATTATGTGACTGACACAGACATCTGCATGTTAAAAACGACTTGTCCATGTCTTGAAAAAGAATGAAGCAAACTGCACTGCTTGAGAATTTTTAACTTTCACATGTGAATATATATATTAACGTAATCTAAATTTTAACGCATATGAAGTACTGCATACGAAAGTCCTATAAAAAGAAAACACGCACGACATTCTTGTCGGCTATTCCTTTTGTTTAATTTTTATAACGCGTACCTGCAACAAGCAGCCTATAATAAAGATCTGTTGAATGGAGTGCTAAGTCCAATGCGAGTTTCTTCTAATAAATAGAAGCGTAACGTATTTATATTAAGGGAGTTCTTTTCAGCTAAATAGAGTTAATTAACTAATGTAGCCCTCCACATGCATGGCTATCGAGTATAGGGGAAAGTCAACTATCGTTCGCGTTTTGTTTTGATGCCTGTATTCGCCGTTAAGCCGAAATATAAACAAGAAGCTATAACTGCTCCAAAACCTGGTTCGCCCGTTGTTTGGCGTCTGGACGCTGGTCGCTGCTTGTTGATTCAAAATAAGAAATTAATACATAGCTAAAGTTTACTGAGTAACAGAAAATGCCTGGAAATCTGCATCTTAATGAAAAATTCTCGATGAAAAATATATATATGGGAACCATGCACGGCAAGTCATGGACTCCTTTTTCTTCTAAAAATATTCACGCGGATGCCTCGCCCTGATATCCATGCAGCTGTTGTTCAGTTTGCTAATTTCGACGCACGCCGCATTCATGATACCAGATTGAGTATATAGACGCTTACACGCGCATGAGGTTTCATAATATCTTAGGGCAGGCGGACATCCCTCTTAAGCGGAAACCTATCTGTGGTCCTGACCATTTCTTTAGTAAAGCACAGACCCGGAGTTAGTTCCCAATAAGCAGAATAATCTCTATTAAGCAGACACATTGTGAGCCATTGCCTAACTTTGTGGCCTCAAAGACTGCCTTTGTTAGCCGTGTCCATGCACTATAATCAATAAATGTTTGCTTCACCCTTCTTGAGTAGACGAGATTCTAAAGGTATCCGCTTAAGAGGGCTCCAAAAGTATATAAAAACATGCTGGTTTAGCACGGCTATTACTATAGTTGGAGTCCTGTATTGCCATGAACTCATTCCGGACTCATGTGATCAGCCACTCAGAAAACAGCGCCACAAGCTTACATGATATAGCGTCGTCGTTTTATGTTTATGTTTTGCCAAAAATTGTTCCAGATCCCTTAATGGACACACACACAGCAGCATGCAGTAATGTTGATCTAAACCATGGTTATTTTTCACCTGTACGCAAAAAAGCAAAGTTTTTTGAGGAGATTTTCATATTTGCGTGAGATATCTCCACGATACAATAAATGCAGCCACCTGCATGTTTGAGAACTCAAAATCAAAATACGCACACAGAAAAATAATTCAACTAATGTGGACGTACACTGGAATTCGCATAATATGGTTGAATACAGGCTAAAGCTATAATTAAGAAACTTCTAGCAACTCTAATTTTGTGCTGCCTTTCATGTTGAGGCTTTTATCCTTGGAGGCTGGAGCTCACTGCTCCAAAACTTGGTTCGCCCGTTATTTAAGCGTCTGAATGGACGCTGGTCGCTGCTTGTTGATTCAAAATAAGAAATTAATACCAAGCTAAAGTTTTCTGAGTAACAGAAAATGTCTGAAAATCTGCATCTTAATGAAAAATTCTCGATGAAAATATATACACGGGAACCATGCATGCATATATTTCATTTCTTATAGACAAGAATCTGCCTAGCAAGTCATGGACTCCTTTTTCTTCTAAAAATATTCACGCGGATGCCTCGCCCTGATATCCATGCAGCTGTTGTTCAGTTTGCTAATTTCGACGCACGCCGCATTCATGATACCGGATTGAGTAAAGCAGAGACCCGGAGTTAGTTCCCAATAAGCAGAATAACCTCTATTATTATATATTTACTACGTGCATTTTGATTGGCTAAGAGCTTACGGTTAAATATCGCAATCACGCAAGAATCACGCAACCAACAGATAACTCTGTTATCTGCTAGCAGATAACTAAGTTATGTGCAAGTTGCGCCCGCGATGAGTAATATTACAGCGAGCGAAGCAATTTTCGAGGTTCAAAAATAAAGTTTTTCATACATGAGTACTATATTTTTTCTCCTAAAATATATAATAAAACAATTATTGAATTCGGTTTTCGTGATATCCTGATTTATCAAGGTCTCGGTAAGTGTTATCAGTCTCAGCCTTCGGCTTCGACTGATAACACTTACCTCGACCTTGATAAATCCGGATATCACGAAAACCTCATCCAATAATTGTTAATTAAGCAGACACATTGTCAGCCTTTGCCTAACTTTGTGGCCTCAAAAACTGGGCTAACTGCGACAAAACCGGGTTCGCCTGTTGTTTAGGCGTCTGAATGCATGGACGCTGGTCGCTGTTTGTTGATTCAAAATAAGAAATTAATACCAAGCTAAAGTTTCCCGAGTAACAGAAATGCCGGGAAAATCTGCTTCTTAATGTAAAATTCTCGATCAAAACTATATATGGGAACCATGCATGTATATATTTCATTTCTTATAGACAACAATCTGCCTAGCAAGCCATGGACTCCTTTAGCTTCTAAAAATATTCACGCGGATGCCTCGCCCTGATATGCAGCTGTTGTTCAGTTCGCTAATTTCAATTACGCACGAAATCATTATAAACCACCTTGAGTAGAAACCCCTCTTACGCGGAAGCGGACACCCATCTTAGTTCCCGGCCAATAAGCAGAATAACCTCTCTTAAGACACATTGTCAGCCTTTGCCTAACTTCGTGGCCTCCGTGGACTTCGTGGCCTTCACGGCTACGTGAAGCAAACATTTATTGATTAAGTGGACACCCTTCTTGAGTAGACGAGGTCCTAAAGGTGTCCACTCAAGAAGGGTCCAAGAAAGTTGGTCTTTTCGTTCTGGTCTCGTGTATAAACCTCCTGTATTGCCATGAACTCATTCCGGACTCATGTGATCAGCCCCTTGCTAAGATACTAAAAATATCGCAGAAAACAGAGGCACAAGCTTACATGATATAGCGTCGTCGCTTTATGTTTATGTTTTGCCAAAAAATGTTCCAGATCCCTCGACACACACCAGATACACAACAGCAGCATGCAGTAACGTTTATCTATATACCATGCCATGGTTATTTTTCACATGTACGCAAAAAAGCAAAGTTTTTTGAGGGGATTTTCATATTTGCGTGAGATATCTCCACGATATAATAAATGCAGCCACCTGCATGTTTGAGAACTCAAAATCAAAATACGCACACAGACAAATAATTATAGTGTGGAAGTACAGCTGGAATTCGCATATTATGGTTGAATACAGGCTAAACACCCGCTAATTAAGAACCTAATTTTGCGACTCTAATTTTTAAAAAGCAACTCTCGCATTTTCTGCTGCCTTTCATATAACAAGACGCACTCCATTTGTTTTATAAACTGATTCCCCCATAACCTCTTTAGCTTAGCTATATATATTTATATATAATTATGTGATTGACACCGACATTTGGTTAAAATCGACTTGTCTATGTCTTGAAAAAGAATGAAGCAAAATAATGTTTGCCTTGCACATTGGAATATATAACGTAATATAAATGTTAATGTATATGAAGTACTGTATATACCTTTCTGAGATTTTTAAAGAAAGTGAAAATCCGCGTAATCTAGAAATTTACGAAATCGAGAATCCCATCACTTTTTCAATCCGTGTTTCGCCACCGGAATGAAACTCGTTCTGGTATCATGTATAAACGGACCCGAAATTGCATGAGTTGTTTTATGGAACGTAATTTTCGATCCTCAAACGACTTTAACACCCGCATATTCTGTCGTTGCATTCAAATATTAGAATAATTGAAGACAGGACCCTTTTTGCGCAGTTTAGAAACAGGAGACGGAATACGAGCATCTATAAAATTCTCGATAAAACCATACAGTATAATTCAACCATACATATTTTATTTCTTAGACACCATTATGCAGTCGTGGATCTAACGAGAAGCTGTATGGCATGAGAGAGTGGGGCAGGAGGTAGTCTCACAACAGATTCTAAGAAGAAAATGGTGATGAATAGCGCATATATACTGTGCCATGAGGAAAACTGGCTTGTAAATCATATCACTCGACGTCAAGGCGGTCAAGCTTTAGTCTGGAATTCTCGATGGAAGGGAAACTAAAAAGGAGAAAACTAAAAACGACTGGAGGCGGTATATACGCAGAAGGAACTGGAAAGCTGAGAAGAAAGGCACGGGCTGTTTATATCAAAGATTGCTCCTGTAGCGCCAGTGGTGGACGAGCATGTGTACTCGATCCATCGTCACCGCCTCATGTAAACTTACCATACAAGCACAAATTCGTCTCGGTATAGACCGCGGCCTCTACTACCTCTAATCACTTTAAAACATCGGCACAGAAAACCGACAGACGCCCCAAAATGATAGCGTCGCTTTATTGATTATGTTTTGAAAATTGTTCCAGTTCCTTTGGACTCACCACGGGCCACTACAACAACATGCTGTAATGTCGGTTAATGGCCGTTAATCTACCATGGTTATTAGTGTATTTTTAAAACACACACACTAAAAAGTGTAAAGAATTTACTCGGGATTTTCTTATTTTTATGAGATAATTAAAATACAATCTCAAGCGCGTCCATCCATCGCAACATAATCAATGCCACCCGTTTGTTTAAAAACTCAAACTCAAAATATATGTCTCATTCACGCCCGTTTCGTCGTAGATTTTGAACGCTATCTCGGCCAATATTTAAGGAATAACATATATGATAGTGATATGTTGTCAATTGCGTGGTTTATAAAGAGAACAAAACAATAACATACATATATGATAGTGATATGTTGTCAATAAGTGATATATGCATATGTTGCTGCGTGGTTTATAAATAGAACAAAGCAACAACATATATATGTTATGATAGTGATATGTTGGCAATACGTGATAAAATATGTCGGCAATAAGTGATATATGCATATGTTGTTGCGTGGTTTATAAATAGAACGAAGGTTACGAAACAAGGCTATATAGTATATGATAGTGATAATGTGATATGTTGGCAATAAGACAGTGTGAAGTTACTATGTTACAAGGGTTAGAAAGAACAGAAACGAAGGAATATACGCCAAGAGACCCATGAACGCGTTCATGTTGTTTGCTAAACGATACAGACTTGAAATTACACAGAAACATCCTGGTAAAGATAATAGGTATATTTAGGAAATTTCTATAGAGAGGAGATAGTCTTCCAGTGAAGGTTTTGTTGCACTTATATGTATATAATCTCAATCAAGCACACAGAAACATCCAATAACTGGATAATATAGTACGAAAGATATATATATATATATATAATATGTAATATTTACCGGCTGGTAGATCCGGATAGAGAAATATTTGCCCGAGGGACGTTTTTGAGACCGAGGGCAAATATTTCTCTATCGGGAGCGACCAAAAACGGTAAATAACATATTAATTTTTTTATTATACAAGGTAAAAGACTTGAGTTACTTTAGTTCGGTAAAACTGCATTATTTGGATAAGGAAAGAAAAACAAACCAAAATACTTTAGTTTTTGTATAATATAGTTATTTCCAGTTTAGTTGAATCAAATTCTGTATTAGTTTTCCATTTTCCAGTTAATAATGAAGCAAAAATCACGATAAAAATTTTTAGCATTTAGGATTCCGTGACCGTGGTCAAAATATCGTAAAATTCCGCCTGCTGCTTTAGCCAATCAGGTTGCAGGAATGACTAGGATTCCGCCCGCTGCTGCAGCCAATCAGGTTGCAGGAATGACTAGGATTCCGCCCGGCATATATATATATATATAAGCCCTATTTATTTTAGAAAAAATATACATGCCGATATCAGGTTTAAACATAATGATATAAAACAAGCGTTCACTGATATAAATTTTTATTGGTACGAGCTTTCGGCTGTCAGACTACAGCATTTAACGGGTTAAGAAAAATATGGAAATCTACACCTATATACCGGGTGACCCAAAAAAAAGTACTCCGGTTTGATTCATAATAACTTCTAAACGAGTGAAGCTATTAAACTGAAATAACTTTCATTAGATAGATGGAAGACTAACTTAGATTTTGAAATATGACAGTTGTATTTTACTTAAAAATTCACGGAGATATTAATGTTCAAACTCGGTAGCATATTTCTGGATGTGTCTAAAATATGCAAAAAACGCCGTATCAAATTCTTAATGTTGGATGTCTCTGGGGAGTTGCATGTTATGTCTTATGGAGTTATGGTTTGATTGTGTTTCATTCTGAGTTTATTCTGAACATGAACAAATTTGGAATGTACCACATGATCAGCAACCGTAGAATTTAGAAGAGCTTCGCAGCATGCCGTAATCTAGAACAACGAATGATCCATGACTCCTTCGACGCAATGGTGTCACGGGCTAGGCAGTGCATTCGTGCTAGAGGACACGCGATTCCGAACGAATAAATCTTGCTTGTATTTTGTAAATAATAATACTTCGTTTCATAATAAACAATTTGTCAAGTGTCATTTATTTACTGCTAATAGTGCGTGTTTCAGTTGAGCAAAGCTTGATTAATATTTGATACGGCGTTTTTTGCATATTTTAGACACATCCAGAAATATGCTACCGAGTTTGAACATTAATATCTCCGTGAATTTTTAAGTAAAATACAACTGTCATATTTCAAAATCTAAGTTAGTCTTCCATCTATCTAATGAAAGTTATTTCAGTTTAATAGCATCACTCGTTTAGAAGTTATTATGAATCAAACCGGAGTACTGTTTTTTGGGTCACCCGGTACATACAATCAGAAAAATATTAAAGGGAATGACAGGATGTGACATACGATATAAGGATGTGTTATCGTTTCTTTAGTAGAATAGCATATTGTCCTGGAAGAGGCTTCGAGTTGTTGTCGGCTTCTTTCGTTAATCCAGTGTGCCAAGATTCTAAAGTCTTACGTGTTCGATAATTGCCTCTATCAATAATCCGTCCGTTTTCGAAATCAATGGCATGATTTCTCGTCTTACTCTGATGAAGGGCTCCACTCGAAACGTCAGTATTTCGTTACTAAAAATCTCGGCAGTTTACCACCTTTTCACTTTGCTATATTAAAGGTTAACTATACCTTTTGAGGTTATTCTATTTTTCGTTAGAATTTGAAAAGTTCAATTCAAAAGCGAAGAAATAATTGAAATTTATGTCATACGGCGAGAAAATACTGTATATTTTGGTTTTATTTTAGTGAAGTTTGGAATACTGTTTACTCTTGGGTGAGTGATAAGTGACAAACCAAATATCAAGCACTGGAAGTCGGGAATATTATTTTGTTCAATAAACCTATTACCAGTGTGACGTCATACCGGTAATAGTGCCATTCTTCTCAAAACGCGGTCGTGCAACAAGAGATCCGAAGAAATACTCCTCAATAAATCCTGTGATATATCATGAAATTCATTTCTTTCTTCACTTTTTCAAAGTTAGATGATATATCTTTCGGTGGAAAATAGAACCTCAAAAGGTATAGTTGACCTTTAAAGATAATATTTGCCATTTACACTCGGTGAATCAGATGAACGAGAACTGATGCATTTTTGCTAAATTTAGGCTCAATGCTAAATTTTAATTGCATTCGTTTCCAAGGGCAATTAGCGTGATACTGGGAGATCAATGGAAGTCACTGGATCAAGAAGACCGTAAAACGTACATATCTGAAGCTAAACTACTGGCTGACGAACACAAACGGATATACCCGGATTGCTGGAAACGAAAACGAACGACTAAGGTACAATAAGATATATATATATATATATTTTTTGGTCGATTTTATTAGATATTAATGTAAATACAAAAAATACCCAAACGGAAAGAGCGCGAACGGGACTCGAGGACCCATCATGCGAGGCGCCTTCCCGTTGAAATTAAAAATACATTAGTCATAGATCAACTGCTTGGAATTCACGATGCACCAACACATTACACACACGCGCAGCCCCAACCCCATTCTTGCCCTGAATAAATGAATAAAACTGAGTGGAATTCAAAAGAACGAGGTTGAAGCTGCACAATACAACGATGCTCCGTGGAATCCAAGCAGTTGGCACATTAGAAAACTATCAGTGACAGGAGCAGTTACGGTATGACCATGTACAAGTCATCAACGTCAAAAATAGATGTCAGTAATGATAAATAAGTATTGAGTAAAAATCTTTTGAATGTTGCAAGACTGCAGAGACTATTGGCTGGTGCTATTTTATAAACAGAATTCCAGAGAGGAACAGTTAAAGTAGGAGGCTTGGAAAGTACTAGTTTTACAGGATGGTGCTTTAAGCATAAGGCATTAAGGGTAGGATTTTTACAGATGCGGGTACGACTATTGAAGCTCAAGTGGCTTCCGATAAAGGAACAGTGTGAGTGGCACATACTCAAGTACCATTAAGCTCTTCATAACTCTAACTGGCCAAACTACTTGAAGTTGAAAGTATTTCAGTGCCTATCTCACGTTTGGGGATTTTACATATTCGTAACATTTGGGTCTTCCTGAGCAAAATCATAATATATCTTATCAGCCGAAAAATTCATCTTCATGGACTTTTATGCTGTTAAAGTTATCGGATGTGATGTATTTTTGTGGCATAGTAACAAAAGAAAACTGGTTTGGAATGCCTCTTGTGACATCACATCCGGTAACTTTGACAGCGAAAAACTACGTGAAGTTTCGGCTGACAATATATATTATGATTTTACTCAGGAAGACCCAAATATTATGGATAGGTAAAATCTCACACGCTTGGCATTTCACACGATTAAACTGCATGTTCTAAGGATTTGGTTCATCCCTTATTTTGAGTAGTTAATAATTAGTTTTTGAAGCCATTGGTAGCCATATTAAAGGACCCCCACTGTACCTTGCGAGCTTAAGACTTGGTATTTGTGTTATCATCTATATAACTGTGATTATTTTAATTTTTTACGCAGGTTCCTTCAACGGCCAATCGGAAGTCTTAAGCAAAGGAAGGTCATTTTGATTGTTGTTCATGACAAAAGTTAAGCCAAGCTGAAACAAACACAACTAGTTTCTACTCTTGGACAGCGGCTCTTTACTACTATAGATATTTTTGAATATATGTATATACATGCAATTCATTATTTATAGAGGTGTTTGATAATATTGATAGACATAGTTTGATGATGATATATACTCTGGATGAGATATTGAATATATTAAATGTGACTTGTAGTTTGGTTATTTCAATATAGTAAATTATTGGCTACTCAAGGTTCAAAGTGCCTATCCGGGGTTTGGGGATTTTACATATTTGTGATCTTTGGCGTTTGTTGAGAAGAATTGTAAAATATCTTGTCGTGCAAAAATTTCATCTTCATACCCTTTACCCCCTGTTAAAGTGATTTATTATCCACAAGAAATGACGTCAAAGCAGGGACACACACAAAATCATTGCACATTGATTCAGAAGTGAAATACAAAATTTAGGGAATTGAGCGAATTTTGTCTAAACAGGTGTGTTTAAAGTTCAGAGCCTTTAACGCAGTACACAACGTAACCAGCTCAATGGTTAGAGCGACTAATCGGCGATCAGAAGACGTTAGCAAACAATTTAATAGGTACGCATTGCATTTGAGAAATTTCGACCGACAGCGATTTGAATTCCACATTTCATATTTACATTATTGGAACAATACACAGGAAACTCGCATGCAACACATGTATAACTCTCGTTCATAAAGCCGGTTTTCAACATTTCTATTGTGCAAATTGAATAGATCAGAATTAGTTTCAGCCACGCGTTCATAAGCTAGAGAGCAATGTATTTGCTCGTCAGCTGGGCAACGTATTTGGTCGTTAGGGCAATGTATGTGCTCTTCGTATGGAACCTCCCACCTTCCATATATGGAATACGTACGCTTAGTCCCTATCAATCAGTGGAATGATAATATGACAAGACACTGCTGCTAGACTCGTTAATAAAGTTAAAAAATCTGAACATATTACCCCTATACTTGATGGACTCCACTGGCTACCTATAGTATAAGGGCGAGAATTTCTTTTAAGTTGCTTTTATTGACATTTAAAGCTCTTCATGGTCAGGCTCCCACTTATATAACTGAACTTATAAACCAGTACATATACGACTCGTAGTCTACGATCCTCAGACAATAACTTCTTAGAAATTCCCAAGTCTAAAATGAAATCCTATGGTGATAAATCTTTCTCTGTTGCTGCACCTAAATTGTGGAACTCTTTACCGAAAGGCGAAAGGCACTAGAAGTTTATAGATTCACTAACACATTTTAAATCTGCTATTAAGACCTATCTTTTTAACATATATTACTAGTTTAGATCTACATTTTAAATTTATTATAGGATGTTTTTATTAATATTAGTTAATGTTGTCAAATAGAAAAATTGTAAAAATAGATTTTTTTTAGGATTTATGCCCCAAATACTGTTTATTATTATTATTATGACGGAGGTTTTAAATCAGATATTAGATTCGTCCTGATTTACATAAACTTTTCCTTCGATTTCCTCAGCTAAAACAGCTTGTATCTTCAAGATAAGCTACATAAAATATTCGCGTCCGATCTTAATATGATCTGATATCAATACAAACGCTCGCCTTGAGTTTTTACATCAGATATAAATCAGCCGCTCACGATATTTCACTATCTATCAATTAAAAATGCAAATTTTAGACTCGAAAACACGGGAGCTCTTTATGTAAGTAATAGATAAACACCGAGAACGAGGGATTTATGCGGCATACAGCCCCGAGGACGCGTAGACTGCATTATATCGCATAAATCCCGACGTTCGAGGTGTTTATCTGACTTATTATCATTGAGGAGGTTTCCAACAAAGTTTTGTCGATTTTGTCCACCTAGTTGGACAAAGATTTTCCTAGTTTTTTCTTCGTTTCTTATGTTATTAGTATTCATAGGGTTGTATGCTATATACATCCCACGGTACATCAAAGAAAACCGACACAATGTAATAATAATTCCTAATAGCTGTTGTTGACTATGAATGACCACCTAAACCTACGTTCTATCAGAGGTACGCCGTTGACAAACCTATAGAGAGGCTCATGAAAGAGACGACGAAAGAAGGTATAGCTTTGCGATTCACTTTATTCTTAAGCATTCCTGGTATTATAACGTTCGAGGAATATTCACCTCTGTATTTCAAGCAGCTTGGTTTCACCTCAAGCGACGTCGGATTGACGTCGCTTGCGGGTACTATCGTGCCATCGCTCGCCGTCACCTCGATTGGCATTTTCGCCGACAGATTCCGCCGACGAAAACTGGTCTTGTTCCTGTGCCTTCTAGTTTCTGTTCCCATCATCCTGGCACCGCTTCTCCCAATGGTAACCCTCGATAAGGTTTGCAACCTAATAGATACGTCTTCCGAAGCAAGTCACACCAAAACGGCAACTCCATCATCAAACGAGAGTTCTGCTTGGTTGATTTTAAACAGGAACGTAAGCAGTCGTACCAGAACAGCAACAGTCGATAGACCACCATTATATAGTTCCCCGCTGCAATCAACGCCGATGTTAATATTCGAAAGTCCAACTTTCTCGTTGGGAAATTCAAGCGTGTCGTTCACCTCAAAAGATTCAACTAACTCAAACTTATTTCCACTGTGGTTCGTGTATGTGATCATCGTAAGAATGGTGTACGACGTATTAAAAAGAACCGTGGATACCATGCTCAAGGTGTCGACGGCGTCATATGTGACAAGAATCGGAGGCAACTTTGGCGCGTACCACTGCTGGATCGATATTGGTGCGAGTTTGTCGCTTTTCGCAGCAGGGATGCTCGCCTCCCGCGTAGCGTACAATACTTGCGGCAAAGAAGAAAATGGATACTTCGTGACGCTTATCGTATCCGCATCCACCATGTTCCTTTCGCTGGGAGCACTGCCTTGGATGACGTTCGAGTATCTAGATTACCGTGTCGTCAATTGGGCCGAAGTGAAAAGCGTCATCTTCAACCGCCATTACATCGTGATGTTGACGATGGCCTACTTCGTCGGTTTCTCTCACGCGTTCTCGGTACGTTGGGAGTTCTGGTACATCGCCGAACTTTCCGGTGGTCCGGTGATCATGGCCGTGGGCGGTTTCACGCGACGCGTTTTCGTCATTTTTTTCTTCCTTGCTTCAGGGATATTCATACGTAGATTTGGCGAGCTGGAGATGGTTGCCGTGGCTTTGTTCTCTTACGCGGTCGCCTTTCTCGCGTTGTCGTTCATTCGCGTAGCCTGGCTTGTGTTGGTCGTTGACGTATTCCACGCCGCA
Source organism: Chrysogorgia sp. JL179-B06 (assembly GCA_035772405.1). Lineage (NCBI taxonomy): Eukaryota > Metazoa > Cnidaria > Anthozoa > Scleralcyonacea > Chrysogorgiidae > Chrysogorgia > Chrysogorgia sp. JL179-B06. The sequence goes on along the minus strand of JAYKKM010000450.1, from coordinate 2,083,931 downwards.
GCGTTCGCTTTTTCCCTCTCCTCTCTGGTGATTCATTTCGCCAAGGCAGCATCGAAAGCCTCTTCGGCAACAATTCAAGGTGAGAGGGCATTGTGTTTTGGAAAGCAATATCATATCCCAATAAAAAATATCCCAATTGAAATCAACCTCCAAACACACAAAAATAATTAAATATTGACTATCTGATTGACGAGAACTACAAAATAATCGTTTCATTTTCTCTCCCGATCTGTGGACACTCTCTGGGGCCATCTTGAAATTCTGTCCCTCCAGAGAATCCCAGGAGACTTTAAGGTCGTGTTCATTCCAGTTTCAGGCTCGTTTTGTTTTCGGTGTATTACCCATCATATTTCCTGGACATTGCCCTTAATTAATTGCCCTAAATTAATTGCCCTTAATTAATAGCCCTTAATTAATTACCCTTAATTAATTGCCCTTAATTAATTACCCTTAATTAATTACCCTTAATTAATTACCCTTAATTAATTACCCTTAATTAACCGCCCTTAATGAATTGCCCTTTATTAATTGCCCTTAATTAATTGCCCTTAATTAACTGCCCTTAATTAATTGCCCTTAATTAATTGTCCTTAATTAATTGACCTTAATCAATTGCCCTTAATCAATTGCCCTTAATTAATTACCCTTAATTAATTGCCCTCAATTAATTGCCCTTAATTAATTGCCCTTAATCAGTTGCCCTTAACTAATTGCCCTTAACTAATTGCCCTTAATCAGTTGCCCTTAATCAATGCCCTTAATTAATTACCCTAAATCAATTGCCCTTTATTAATTGCCCTCAATTAATTGACCTTAATCAATTGCCCTTAATCAATTGCCCTTAATTAATTACCCTTAATTAATTGCCCTCAATTAATTGCCCTTAATTAATTGCCCTTAATCAGTTGCCCTTAACTAATTGCCCTTAACTAATTGCCCTTAATCAGTTGCCCTTAATTAATTTCCCTTAATTAATTGCCCTAAATCAATTGCCCTGAATTATTGCCCTTGTCTTATTCTCTTTCTAAGGAATATTAGATGGTGTCCAAATGGGATTGGGTCACGAAAGTGGTGCAGCTGTAACGGGAATTCTTTTCGAACACGTTGGTCCCCAAACAACTTTCCGTTGTTATGCCTTGGCTATGACTTTAGTTTTGGCTTTTTTCTTGTTTTATATTTCAACCGCTGACCTGGATGATAACCAGAGCATCTCGAAAATCGATAGTGAAGAGTACGAGGAAAGTGAAGAATCTTTTCTCGATTGAATTGCGTATATGCGTTATCGGCACATGGTATAATAATTAAATGAAAATATTATTGTTTTAACTTCTTATATAGCTTTAGATTTTTTTGACTTGATAATGACGTTGTGTCAATGTCGAAAAATCGTCGTTTTTAACTAATTAAACAAGTACGACCAGGAATTGGCCGAGTTTTTTTAAATAAAATTATTCATCAATAAGCAGGCTAGAAAAGTCCATTTTCTCTTGTCTAATAGCGAAAAACGGGCTTTGAGAAAATCTATCCAGCGATTTAGTTAAAATTTAATGCTTAGTCGCTGGTCCATGACTGCACGATTTGTGTTAACAACAATACAACTGACATAATAATAATAATAACTTTATTTATATAGCGCAATTTCTATGAATATCCAACAGCGCTTTACAATATCAACAGTAATTACAATAATATTAAAGAAGGTTAAAATCAGGCTAATAATCTATACTGAAATCTAATAATCTGTACCAAGTTAGAAATGTCTTTGTTATGGTTTGCGTTTGTCTGTGAATATTAATGATATGCATATTATTCTTCTACGCACACAGTTAAGAATTACTTGTACGTTGCCCCTAAATCAAAAATCGGACACGTCAGTCGATGAGGAATATCGTTTAAAATCATCGTGTCAAATTTCATGACGATCGGACTCGAAATGACGGAGCCTTAGGCTTTTTTCGAAGAGCGTCGCCCCCTAACAACAACAAGAAGATTAGCAGCGATTGGGGGACCAGTTCCTGGTCGAAAAACCTAGAGAACATAGATTTTAATATACCTTTTACAAATAAGTTTTTACGATTGCATGCACGATTTTATCCAAGCACTTTTCTAGGTCCGGTTACCGGACCCAGAAACTAAAATCTTGAAGTTACGAATAAATTATTTGTGTATTCACGATACAATTGACGGTACCGAAAAGGATGGCGGGTGTACATTTTACCAAAATGCTTTGCGACCTTAAATCACCTGTAATAACAGCTAAACATTGTTTACCTTGTAAACATAAACTAAATACGCAAAAACTTCCCTTTAACCAAACGTAATCTTTTTGAAACTCTATCTTCTGATATTTCTACGAGATTCAATGTTTACTGCACGAAAGGAATTATGGTTAAATTTACCAGTCGCCATCTTTTTTTGTACCGTCGATTAAACGAGATTTATGTGACTTTCAAATCTTCACTCTTTCCAAATATTCATCTGTTGTTATTAATACAGTTTTACATTTCACGCTGAAGTACGAACAGTACCAAATTACCTAATATAAAGTAAGGTGTTTTTCCTCATTGAAATATCCATTGAATAAAACTAGAAGATTAACAACTCGTCTCCAGAGGCCACAATCCTTTTGGTCAACGCAAAGGATCGTGGCCTTGGTTGCTACTCCATGATAGGTCCACACAATGGTTAGGTTTAGCCATGTGTATGTTGTAATGTTTGCTGTAGGATTAGGGTTAGCCCCACCATAAACAACTACGAACCAATATTTTATAATCACTGGTAGTAATGTATATGCATTAACCATTATGTAATGTACTGTACCTAACATGAAATCGAGACAAAAGTGCTCTGATCAGTTAAAGTGCCCATAACCTCAAAATGTTTTATTGTCGTGTTTGGAAGAACTTTTAAAATGATAAAGTAACTTCTTTTGAAGATTTTCGTTTCTTTGCTTTCTTTTTGAGATATATCAGTTTGTTTGATATGCAAATGTTTGGAATTTCGTCACACATGCATAATGACTTTTTGGAGAAATGTGTATATCTCTTTCATTCTCGAACAAAATCCTTTAAAATCAAGAAGTTTGGTGTTGTGGGAGAAACGCACACACGTGTTATTCACACTGTTTTTATTTCACGAACGCAAAGATATATAACATTCTCTGATAAGTCATCATGCATGTGTGATGAAATTCCAGACATTTGCATATCAAACAAACTGATATATCTCAAAAAGAAAGCGAAGAAGTGAAAATCTTCAAAAGAAGTTACTTTATCATTTTAAAAGTTCTTCCAAATAAGACAATACAAAATGTTGAGGTTAGGGGCACTTTAATCCCATTTCCGAGCCTTGAGCTGCCTGGCTATGTCATATTGTGCCATGGATAACCTTGTTTCTATTGGATTAAGTCTGTTGGATTTCGCTCAAAAATGCTCTCAGAATGTAGGAAATCCCATTTCCGAGACCCTAGAATTCAAAACATTTTGGAGGGCCTCCTTAACTGGACGCACCTTATGGCGCCAGTATATATAAAAAACTCAATCTGTCCAAAAAAACGGACTTAACCTCAAGTGCTTGGATAAAACCTTGGCATAATTAGAAATAGCTTATAATTAATTATAATTAATAATACATTTTTATATCTATTCATATAATATTGCCATAAATACACAACCACATCAGTATTGCACTGCGGTATAGATGTAAATGTATATATCTTAATCGTGTTTAAAGGACATTGGCAACAAAAATTAAGTTTGTCTAATATGAAAGAACTCGTAAAATGATGGAGTAACACCTTTTACAACTTTTCCGTATTTTACTTCGTTTTTGAAATATCTCAGTTTGTTTGATATGTAAATGAGATGGTCTCTGACGTCAGGTGTGAGTAGTATAGCAAGTGGGGCTGCGAGCCCAATCGACCTCAACCGTGAGTATAAATACCAAAACATCACCAAATTTAGCCAAGTCACGACTCGACAAATTTGGTGATGTTTTGGTATTTATACTCACGGTTGAGGTCGAATAAGCCCACAGCCCCACTTGCTATACTACTACAGCAATCGTTAGTCGATCTAAACACCCCTCCCACGTTTTCTACTAAATTGGTGTCAAACACACGCGAGACAACACCAAATCACTATTTTAGCGAAATACGACACGTTTCGTCAAAATTTAGAGAAAGTTTTGTGTCGTCATTTTCACATTTGTGTTTGACAAACTATAACTGACGCGCTCTACCATTGTTTCAATTCACGCGCGAAAAAAAAGCCACTAGATTTTGATTCTAGTGACGATGTTTAATAAATTTCAGCGAGAGAGCCACTAGAGTCTAGTGTTAAATAGATTTCATATACGATACCTGCTATACGAATCAAGGTCACCTGTTGGTGTCGCTAACAACAACATTCCATTGCGAATAGCAACTACGATTTTTTAAAAAAATGTTTTCACTTTGAAAAAATATTTTCACTTTGAAAAAATATTTTCATTTTAAAATATTTTTTTGAAAAGTTGTGGTTGCTATTCGCAATGGAATGTTGTTGTTAGCAACACGCCACGTACAACCACCTGCTGTCGCGCTGACTATGAGAGAAGAATCGCAGTGTTTGAAGAAGGACCACCATGCTAAGACTGTCTAACTTTGAGCGTACTCGTTAAATCGTACACTATAAATATCGTGAATAAAAAACCGTTGTGTGAATGGACTCGTGCGGTTGTTATGAAGCCACCTGCTAACATGCAAATTAGTCCACCCGCTCGCTATTTTCAGTGTTTGTCGAACTTCTGAAATGGTGGTCGTACACATATTTAGACGTTGTGATTCCTCCCGACAACAAGCCCAAGAAAGGCACGTACGGTGTCATAATCGCGACAATGCTCTCGACGTCTTTCTTTAATAGCGGGTCTTTCTGCAACTCGTCATTTAGTTCGTCAGGATTTTCAATAGCGTTCAACCCATCCAGTAAGCTAGCGAATTTGCTGATTAACAAGTCGGTGAGAAAGGCGTTTGCGATCTCCATTCTCTTCAACTCGTATTGGCGCCATATCTTATCAATAACTTTTGCGGACGCTTTTTTAATGTACGCTTCGGACTGACTCACCACACCGTCACCAGACAGTCTAATAAGTTCGGATCTCCTAACGTCAACGTTGTCTTCCACAGTTGAGGCGTCGTCAGTCTCCTCAACTAACTCCTCAATCGTGGGGTTTTCTTCACTTTTGCGTTTTACCATCACGCTATTACTTATACCTATATTTTATTGCGGAATAACAACTTCGTGACTGTATGGATAGCGCAGTGAGATTTCTAGTCTAGCGTACTTATTATTTTTTAATGCAGTCACAATCGCCGACGATTTTTCTCTGCTAATGTCTCCAAGGTAATCGTCAATAACAACCTTCATATCACTCTTACTCGGACAGTAAAAGCAAACGAGCTTACTAATATTTTCTCTGTACGGTTTTGCGATCGACGTCAGTTGTTGTGTGATGACAATAACGCTCAGCATAAAATGTCGCGCGCTAAAAGCCAAGTTGACCAATTGACTAGTCCTATTCTTAACGTCCTGCCCACTTGCACAGTCGTCCAACACAATCAGAGTGTTAGTGCCTTTAAAAACATTTGTTACACACTTGAGAACAGCGTCGACATTATCCTGCGCACAGTCTATCGCTAACACATCAGGGTCGCGCACATATTTCCAATCTTGATACGCTTTATTCCACTCGAAAGTAGGGCAAATCAACACAATGTAGTCAAATTTGCTACAATACTCAGATTCCAATGTTTCCAGCAAGTAATGCGTCTTACCACAAGCTGTCATACCAACAATTAGCATATTAAACGGAGTCTCCATTAACTCACGTTTGATTTAATACTGGATTGATTGCAACCCATTGTTCATGAAGTTGACCAACCCATCGCTTATCACAAACACCCTACACATGACATTTGCGGTCGTCGCTTTCTTAGTGATTTCAAGAAGCACGCCAGATTGTGTGTTTACAATGTTCTTGCCAGTGGCGACATTGCGATTATCTTGAACACTCCTCAAGTCGATGACTAACGCAAAGCCATCTTTATAGAACTTCTGTATGGTCATGAACTGAGCGTGTTCTTCACCCAACCCAAACAATCGTTTCGCTTCTGCGTAGAACTTCGACTTTGGAATACCCTGTGAGTACACACTATTTGGCACACCTTCGATTGTGACTCTAACACTATCAATATTTGGGTAAAGAAACTCCTCGCTGTCTGTTCGCACCTTATTCGTGAATAGCAACACAATCGCCTTCATGCTTTTTCTTGGAAGATTAATGTTTTCATTCACAATGGTCGTGCCTTTGTCCCATTCGGTGGTTTTCATCAACGTAACGTGCTCATATGACAAACTACGACCACTTGCGTAGCCCGACGCTATTTCGTCAGCGAGCTCCTGGTTATCAATCGTTTCATACTCAAGCTCGAGGTTCTCCAGAGTGTATCCACCCACAGCGCTACCAGATTGCGCCACCATGATGTCTGTGGCCTTCGGAAGTGTGATGACATACTGCAAGTTGTTGTTCATGCTAAAAGGAGCGTACAACCCGTGGTCATTCATGATTTTACCAAGCTTAATCCGCTGTTTCGTTCCAATCACACCAAACATTAATGCGTCACTAACTTTAGCGACGTTCCCACTCGTCGCACCACTGTCATCCTTAGAGACTAGCTTTCTCAAGTTCTCACCACCAACGCCATAGTCAATCATTTGGTCTCGCGCAGTAGCACTTTCCCAAAGGTCGCGATAGACACCAGTGTAATTTTCCCCATTGTTGTCGTACACAGTCTCCCCAGCTAGTCTCACAACAAGCTTCTCAACCAACAACCTGCTAACATTATTCAAGAACCAGCTTTTGGCGTTCGCGTTCTTAAAGTCGAACACTAGACCCAACGATCCAGGCACCAAACAGCTACTAACCTTGAGCTTCGGTATGTCAATGTAAAGTTCCTCGCCAGGGCTGACTTTATTAGGGTTCAACGTGATTACGTGTTGCGTTCTCACCCCTTTTATGCCACCCATGGTCGCTCGTCTAAAACCAGGGCTCAACTCTGCTGACGTGACGTTCATATACCTTTACATATGTTTTATCGCTACCGTTTTAGCTTGTAATAATCATAAGCAAACCACGCGAGCACCACCGCAAGTACCCACAGATTTTGAGCCAACCATGCGAGACCCTTCGCACCCAACGTCAACGCATTATAAACTAAATTAGCCAGCCCAACAGCCCATGGACCCATCTTCGTTATCGCGTTCTTAACAGCCTGTGCAAATGACCTCGTAGCCATAGCGCCTTTCATAACAGCAGATCTCCCAGCGATAATAATAGTTGTTATAATCCCAGCCATTGAAATTGCCACAGCGCTCAACCCAACCATGTTTTCCTTAGCCCATTTCTTGAACTTCTGCAACCTGTCAATGTCGATCTCTTGTTGCTCTCTAACCTCCTCTATTTGCCGCTGTTCTAAGATTTCTTCTATGACTTGTCCAAGTTCACTCTCTCTTTCACGCAAACCAACAAGCTCGTCGAGCTCGCGCTGTCTGCCTCTAGTTTGTCTAAGCCCAACCACTTTTTCATATGGATCATTATTCTCTCTACCCCCCTCAAGCTCTGCTATTCTTTCGCTTGTGTGTTCTTTCGCCTCTTTAAGATGGTCTGCTTGTATTTGCAATGCACCAGTGTCACCTATTCTTGATTCGCGCAACACATTCTCACTTGGATTGAGCGCGCCGTTCAATTCGCGATTCTCGTTTGGTTCTAGTCTAGGTTTGTCGACATATTTCGCGCGTGTGGTGTCTAACAATGGTTGACTCCTCGCAGTTCCCTCACGGGCTCTCGAGCTGACTTCGATTTTATACAAAAAGTCTTTAAATTGGTCAACTGCACGTTGCGCAACCTTAGCTTCGTTGTACTGCAGAACACCACCCTCCCCACGTTTGAGAACTATTTGCTCTTTACCGAGTTCGTTACTAACGAGCCTGGGTTTGAATAGCATATTATTATTCTTGCTTATTGATGTTCTGAGTCGCAGCGCTAACACGTCGGAGTCACGAATGTCAAGCTTGAACCGCACCCCAGTTTCATTACTAATGAATTTTTCTAAGCTCATTAAAACTTGGTTCTCAGGATTCGATGGCAAATCGTCGACACCAAACGTTGGGACCTCTGTGTTGGTGCCCCTTATTGTCACCGTCTTGCCATCGTCAGTGTCGATAAATGACGTCTCTTTTTTCCCACCTCGCCTTCTAGCTAGCTCATTTTCTATCTTTTTTACGTCGTCGCGATAGTTGTCATAATTAACACGAACGTCTCTCGGCATCTCACTCGTGTTGTGCTCGAGGGTTGTCTTGCTGAGCCACTCATTAGTCTTGGTGAGCTCTCCTTCTAGTTGCTCATCACTCATGTCTTTGTACTTATCGAAGTCCTCCATCTCGATCTCGTCGTAATCTCCCCCACCTTCAGCCATATTACATTAGCTCACATTTTGAACGTCACTTTCCGGCGTCCATAAGTTACGTTTGCTTTTAGTTTAAATAATTGTACGCAAGCCACGCGAATGTCACCGCAAACACCCACAGATTTTGAGCTAACCAGGCAAGACCCTTCGCACCTACCACCAGCGCGTCATAAACTAAGTTCGCCAATCCAACAGCCCATGGACCCATCCTCATTATCGCGTTTTTAACAGCCTGTGCAAACGACCTCGTGACCATAGCGCCTCTCATAACATTAGACCTCCCAGCGATAATAATAGTTGTTATAATCGCAGCTACTGAAATCGCTAAAGCACTCACCCCAACCATATTTTCTCTAGCCCACTTCTTGAACTTCTGCAACCTGTCAATGTCGACTTCCTGCTGCTCTCTAACCTCCTCTATTTGCCGCTGTTCAATAACCATGTCTCTAGCTTTTCTAAGTCCAATCACTCTTTCAGCTAGATTGACGAACTCCTCATTCTCCGCGGTTGTGAGGTCTTTTCCCTCAAGCTCTGATATTCTTTTGCTCGCTTCGTTTATCAAGTCTTGAAAATGGTCTGCTTGTATTTGCAATGCACCAGTGTCACCTACTCTCGACTCAGACGCCGCACTCTCGCTTGGATTGAGCATGCTATTCAGCTCGCGGTTCTCGATTGGTGTTAGTCCAGGTATGTCGACGTACTCCGCGTGTGTGGTGTCTAACAACGGTACACTCCTCGTGACGTCTTCACGATCTTTTGCGTTGTCAATAGTCTGCGTTGCGAGATCGTTAAAAACCTTCTCCACATGTTGAGGCACTCCTCCACCACTCCTCGCAATGTTTTTAATCCGCGCTACGAGATCGCCAGTGGTCCTCCCCATGTGTTGGCGAAATCTTACATCACGTTCACGCCTCAGTCCACTCTCCACTCTAATTAGTCTAATTTTCTCACCGACTGTGACGTTTGGATCACCCTGAGATAGTTTGCGATCTAGAGTGGCTTTTTCGAGACTATACTTTAGTTCGTCGTCAGTGACATCTTTGTATTCGTCAGATCTCTCCATCTCAAAGTCGTCGAAGCCACCTTCAGCCATATTACACTAGCTCACATTTTGAATATCGCTCTCTGGTATCCACGAATTATGTTTGCTCTCATAACCCAACCATTTGACCAGCGCCATCTTCTTCCCTCTGACTTTCTTTCTTTTCAACACCTTTTCAACTCTGTACACATCGTCGCCATGTTTCTTATTGACTAGCGATAATTCCTGTTCATAAAATTTACCAATAATCTGTTCACCACTTATGTCCTCAATTTCATACACATTCGGATCACCACGAATAACTTTCACCACTTTAAACAGCTCTTCAGTGAAGTTGGCTTCATAGCCCTTTGTGAACACGCTCTTGTATTTACTAATTCTCACTGACTCGCCAACTCTAAACTTCGGCAATGGGGTGTCTGCAAAATGATGACCAAACAAAGTGGTCCACACTTCACCCTCATTTGACTTATTGACATCCTTCGGTTTCATCATAATGCTTCGATTCACATTGCTATTATAATTGCTCACAAACTGGTCGAGAACGTCGATCCATTTATACGTTCCACGGGTGTAAAAGTACTTCCACATAATGCTCTTGAGACTTCTATTAAAACGCTCGACAACAGCGGCCTTTTTGTCGCTCTTAGTGCTGAAATATTCAATGCCATGTTCTTTCAGCAAACTTTTAACACCAACGTTATAGAACTCAAGTCCATCGTCAAATTGCGCTAACTTAGGCGTGGCTCCAAACCGGTCTTTAAAGTCAACCAACAATTTTCCAACAGCCTTAGTCATGTTCTTAGCGTCTTTTCTATAAACTGCAATGCCAAAAGCGTATCTACTCAATATCTCAATGCCTGTCAATATCCAATAATAACCTCCATTCTGTTTTGAGTACTTACTCATGTCCACTAAGTCCATTTGGAGCTCTTCACCAAGAAATCCGACGAGGGTAGCACGGAATTTATGCCTTCTCACGATAGGTTTGTACCTAGTGTAGGTGTCCTGCGCTGTCAACCATTCTTTCACTGTTTTTCTAGTTACTTTCAATCCGTCTCCCAATGCGCTTTGATACAATTTCTCTACACCACTGAACCCTGTCTTAGGATTGTAATAAATGTCTCTCAACCCTTGTTCTGTCTCCACACCAAGCTCCATATAATTCACACAATATACAGTTCCAATAACACCGCGCCAATTTTAAGATCGTCGTTATTTGGTTTGACGCGAAACGTCATACTTGAGTAAACACCTTTTTTAATGCCCACCTTTGACTCAATGTCCACATGGCGTTGCACTGACCCTTTCAATGACTGTTCGGTGGGTATTGGCAACGTTGTGATCACATCGCTACGCTTCCCATCAATACCCACGTCGCTCTCCGTCTCAACAACGTCACACGAAACTTCTATGTACTTCAGGCCTCTATACATGTCGACCTCGTTTGGGCTAGTGTGCCACTGTGAGTCATTCTGAATCACCTCACCCTTCGCGAAACCAAGTAGAGGCCCAATGGTGTCTAACACAGCTGAGCTACTAACCTTAACCCTACATTTACCTGTGGGCACTAGTTTCTCTATCTCAAGATCCACCTTAAGCTCGCTAGACTCGTGTTTCAAGACTTTGACCAATGCGTCGAAGCTAAAGTACCCTTCACCCACTTTAATCTTTTTAAAAGAACCTGCCCTAGAGCTATCCAGCGTGAAGACCTGAATGCTGTCGTCGTTTGTTGTGTTATGGTAGTCCCAAAACACAGTGGCTGTCTTGACCACAATGTACGGGTTATCGTGTATGACCATCATCGCGTTGTCAAAGGACACAACTTTTTCCGCACCTTCAATGAGTACCGTCAACTTTCGCGTCATGTATAACATACAGTATATTATATGCAGAAAGCCCTTCGTGAGTACTATGGAGAGTACTACAAACGTGCGATGGCTAACACATCAAAGGCTACACACGACGCGAAGGCAGACCTCATCAAAAAGTACCCCCACGCTACTTTAAGCAAATTCGAGTTCTATCCAAATATTTCACAAGATGGTAAGATCACGAGTGTCGACGTGTATTTCAGAAACAATGACATCCTCAGCACAGACATAACCAGCGCAACTTTCAAAAATGATAAAAACATGTGGAAGTGGCTACACAATAGTAAGTTCCCAATAATATGGCAAGGTGGTGGAGCTATCCAACCACTACCAAAAGGTCATAAGAACCACTGGGGGCTTTGGGATGGCTATCCAACAGAAAACGTGTTGAATTATCCAGTGAATAACTTTAAAGTTTTTGTTAACCAAAATAGCTACTTCATGTCAAAGCTACCAGTCCTACAAATCACTACGTCAAAGACAAAATCAGAGTGGGACGACAACGAATCTTACTACCGTGTTGTGTTTGCGACGTATTGTGCGAGTTTCTGTTGTGGGGTGTCATTGCAACATTTATCAGTGTCACAAGAAGTTCACCCCGTGGTCACAAGCGTGATGAGATTTCATTTGTACTTCACCATTAGAAGACTTCTCAGAAGAATGGAGGGTGGTGAGACCATGAAATCAATAGGTAGAGAATTTAACGCTTCTGAATTGTATGGCAAGATTTCCAAGATTCCCAGAAGGCATTACTACCAGAATAAAGTCCTGAGCGATGGCACTTTAGGCGAATCCAGAGTCTTCACACTCAACGACGTTCAGAATGATTACAAACGATACGTCGCGCGATTGTCAGACGGCTTTACCAACATTGGACTGCAATATCTAAATCAGAGCATAGAGTCCTTTGTGTACTCCACACTTGGTGCGCAAGCGAGAACACGTGTGTCAGTCGTTGGTGGTTCTGCAGGAAGTCTAGAGACCCAACAAGAATTCCGCAAGTTGTTTTCTGACAGTGTTATACAGTACGACGTATCAACATGGATTCTCAACATGAATAAATCGATTAGAGACACCAACGTTGTCCAAAATCTCGCAGTGTCGCCAAGTACATGGTTGATGCCAAGTAACGTGGTGATTCTCAAGAATAAAATCGCTGGGTACAACAACTTATTAAAGATTGCTACAGAGTCCATGAAATTTGGAGTGAACACTCGCTTGAACGCAACAACACCGACGACCGCGGCTAAAAAAGTCCACCAAGAAAATGTGGTGACTAACTTAGTAGCACCACCCGTGAAGAAAACAGTGGCTAAAAAAGTCCACCAAGAAAACGTGGTGGCTAACTTGGGAGTAGCACCACCCGTGAAGAAAACAGCGACCAACCAAATTGCGCAGACTACCACCTCAAGCGAGTCAGACACCACGACAACGTTGGTGATAATCTTGGGGTTCTCAGCAGTCTCTGGCTATCTGCTAACCAAATACACCTTGAAGTAGTAATGAGTCTAAACTATGGGTATGAGTCTGACGACCCTCACGATAAAATACTAAAGAGAACGAAAAGGCATCTGAACGAAGATCCTAAGTTAAGCGCGACTGGTGGAAGGATGTCTGGAATAATAGACATGCAAGGCTCAGCGATAAAAAACGTAGCGGACCCAGTCGATGACTCAGATGCTGCGAATAAAAGAACTCTAGAGCAATCGCTGTCAGGTTTCCTCAAGAGTCAGTCCTACAATGTTGTGCTCGACTTCAACGTTAGCACACACGCCTTGAAAAATGTGGAATTTCACACCAATGGTTCAAACAAAGTGAAGGCCATTGGTGAAACAAGTAAATTAGTGCAAAACAACCCGGCTTATGGTCCTATTGTTGGCATCAGCGGTGTAAGCCAAAGTTTTCTATCACCTGTGTTAACACCAATCCCACTTGAGTCAGGTCTCCATTTTAATTGTCCCAGTATGCAATGGTGTGATCTCTCTATTTTTGTTGTGGTGAGGTTACCCATGAGAACCGCTGGGTCAAATTGGGAGACAATTATATCAAACGACGATGGTAGTTGGGATAAGTTCGTAGGGTACAAGACTGGTGTGACCAACAAGCTCGCGTATGGTGGCAGCATCCCAGCAATGGAGAAAGTATGCACTATTCCGAGTATTATTAACATAAGTAAAATGCATATGATATCGATACACTGGCAAATGAGCAATTCACATGTCAGGGTCAACAACGTTAAGTCAGCCGATTCAGACTTCATAGCGAATATGAAAAAGATAGGCGCACCCTATGGAACAATTTTTGGAATACATCGACCAAGAATACCACTCGCACCTTATGCGCACCCATCGTTGATAGAATTCTACGGTGTGAAAATTGTGAGTGGTTACATGACGAACAGAGACATCATAATCATGGGTGGAGAAATGATGAAGGAATATGGTGTAAAGTAAATGGGAGCATGTATTTCGAGAACTCACGAAACATATAAAATAAATAAGACGACTGACCACATGTTCAAAGCTGGTGGATCATTTGGTCGCGGTGACGTTACTCTCGAGCTCCACGCTGAAATTGGTATGAGGTCTAAAAAGACTTACGGCAAACCTATTACGCTACCCGCAGAATTAGACACTGTAGGAGTGGTGGGAGACGTGACCTAAGTTATGTGATGGGTTGGCTTAGAAAACTAGCTCGTAACATTAGAGACTTTTTCAGACGACGTATAAAACTGAGGGCTAATAAAACGTATTTGCTGCATTGGTACACAACAAACCAGATCTATAAAAGGCGTGGCACCTATGTCGAGTAGTTTTTTTTCGTGGGGGACTATAATATAGTGATGACCTCCGCAATACCTCGATTATTCGATTTCGATGGTCACCAAATCACGACGGTCATGGACAACGGTGAAATATGGTTCAAAGCGAAAGAAGTCGCAAGCGCTCTAGGCTATGCTAGACCAAAAGATGCAGTCAACGACCACGTCGAACCTGATTGTAAAATGAAGATAGAGCAGGCCTCGTTTATCAACGAACTTGGGGTCTACTCACTGACGTTCTCGAGTAAATTGGAGCGCGCGAAACACTTTGGAAGGTGGGTGCACTCAGAGGTCTTACCAAGCGTTAGAAAAAGTTTAGCTGACGTTGGTCTCAAACACAATCAATTTAAAATGATCACCGAGTTCGATCTCCACACGAAAGTTGTTGGTTTTCTTAGGAAATACTATCCAGAAGCTATTTTGATAGCTGCTTGTGGTGAGAATCAAGACACTTCGAGTAAAAGAATAAACTCGTGGAAAAAAGGTTACCAACGTGGAACACCTGACTTGGTTATTGCTAATGCGAACCGACAGCACAGCGGGCTTGTGATTGAGTTCAAGAATCCAGGTGGTACAGGCAAGACGTCCAAAGAGCAGGAGTCTCTGTTGCTCAGATATAAATCCGCTGGTTATCTAACACTCTTGTGCGACTCGTACGACGACGCTATTACCACGGTAATAAAATATCTCTTTGACGTTGGGTTTCAGTGCTCTCAGTGTTTTCGTAAATTTAAAAATAAATCAGCGTTGAGCAACCATGAGAGACGCTATTGTAAAGAGACTTTTTAGACAGTGAGTAATAAGTCGAATTAGCACTCGTTCTCATTGTTGAGACGACTGTTCTAGCATTTTCTAAAGACGTTTTTAACTTGGTAAAAAATATCTGCGAAACTTTCTCTCTTTATTTCACAAACCTTCTGACCACTGTGTGAAAAAATGTTTCTACGATACATTGGACGCTCCATGTGACCAATGTCTAAATTTAAAAAAGTGGGGTATCCGAGAACACCCCTAATTTTGTGTGGAAGGATGATGACGTCTGCACACTGCACGATATTGCTCAGCACCACCAACAAACGATGGTCCTGGGTTGTATCTCCAATTGAATGGCGCTTCAACAGTTGTTCCGTAAGTGTCGCGACAAACGGCGCAATACGCTTTTAGAAATGTGATGTCGTCTGCTACTGGGAACAGTGTGTCGAGCTCACCAAGTCTTTTTAAGTGCTCTGTTGTTATGAGACCACAAATAATGACGTGAATGCCAGCTTTAATGTATTCACGGGTAATTGGGAGTAACCCAGAGTACCAATGGCCTTCATCAATCCCTATGACGTCATAGTCAGCTATCTCGGAAGAACTCGGGAGGTTGGTGATTAACTTCGCAGGTAAACTGTCTGATCCGACAACAATGGTCTGACGATGTGTGGAGAACGCGTGGTCAGTTCGCCTAGTGTCACCTGTGTTGTTCATGTAGAGGACTTTGAGTCCTGATTTACTTAACGTGATTAACCTGCGGAGAGTCTCTGTCGTTTTTCCTGCGAACATGGGACCAATCACGATTTCTAGTTTACCGACTTTCTTCACTGATGATTACTATACCTCTAGATAAATATTTTTTATTGTGGTGGTGGAAACCGTCGTTCCATGTTGAATATCCGCTGGAGCTCTAATTTTTAATGCGTTTGGTCTGGAACTGTGAGATACCTGTGAGGTCAACTGTGAGACACCTGTGAGGTCATCTGTGAGTAAGATAACACGTGATAGTGTATTAGATGGTCGAGGACTCACAGACGGTTGTTGAAGCGAAGATCACGGCTGATGTGAAAAGTGTTAAGGTGAAGGACCCAAAACGTGTCGCTGCTGGTAAAAAGCTGGCTGAGATATCGAAAGCTGCGAAAGAAAAGAAAATGCGTGAAATGATAGTCAACGAAGAACAGGGTGGTGAGTGGAGCTATGGTTATATTGTTGGAACACTTGGTGTAATCATTGCTGGCGCTTCATTGTGGTACACAATTAGCAATGAAAAAGAGACACAACTAGAACCTGTGAGCACTGTGGTTAGCGCGTCAGAAAATCGTAGAACTTGTCGTCCAGCGTTAGACACATTTGATTCTTGAACAAAACACACGACAATGTATATATGTCTGCGATCGATCGAAAAGAACTTATGAACGAATTGTACGATGCGCTACTTGTCACGACTGGTGCTGTGGCGGTGAGTATGATTTCTAAAAAGGCTTTGGGGGAACCATTGGGAACACCAGAGACAGTTAAAGGCACAGTTAAACTTGCTGCAGCTGTTGGTGCAGGAACGTTGTTAGTAAAATGGATGCAATCGAAAAAGTGGATACCGACAGATCCATTCAAATCAACGTAAGTTAATGGTGAGCGTTGTGGCTGGAGGGATATTTAATGCAGTGGCTTTTGCAGGCGCTGGCTTTATGTTTTCGAAGTTTAATCATTCAGGTTATGAAGCTGAGATGAAAAGACATAACCATGCGTTGGAACAGCTAGCCAGTGCGAAAGAAGTGTGGTATGAGAATGAAGTCGCTAAGAAAGATAAGATCCAGCGTTTACGACAACGGCTCTCAGATGCTAATGCTGACATCAATGACACAAACCACGCGTTGGAAGAACTTAGAAGCGTAATGACCATACAGTACAGCGGCCGAGTGTTCACTGACCTCCCGAGGGTTGCGGATTACTACCAACCGAGTGCGGAAATGAAGGAGTACCAATTACTGTTTGTTAGCGCGCTAGGTTTGGGTAGTGGAATAGCGGTGTGGGTGCTAGTTCGGTGAAAAAATGTTGGAGTAGTATAAGCGATGGACAAACTTATGAGGCAGATGAGTTATGGCTTGACAATTGACGAGATCTCGAATGAGATGCAAACTGAGTGTGGAGACACCTTCAGGTTTTACTACTGCTCGGATTGCAACGTTGTGAAACATGTGACTGACTGTGGTGGGTACGCGTGTCCAAAGTGTGGTGACATCGAGTGGGGTTACACTCAGAGTTACAGCGACATGAGACTCACGCGACTAAAAAGCGTTCACAAACGGTCTTGGTGGATGGGGAGGAGACTGCGGAACGTTGTGAAGGGTGAGCACCTTGAGTTGATAAAAGAGGACTTCCTGAAAGTTGTCAATGTGCTGCACTCATGCAATTTGATAAAGGGTAGAAACGTTAGCAGATATGGGTACTACATTATTAGGTTGTGTCATAGAAGACAATTAGAGACACTCAAGAAGGTGTCAGACCTCAAAGACGGGAAGGTGAAAGACTTGTTTGACGACAACCTGTTTGGGGTGGTGTACCCAAAGCTGGGATGGTGTGAAAGTGGTGATCGTTATTACAATGAGTGGCTTAGGAAAAAATAAATAAGCGTAGTGTATATAGAAGCCAATGAGTCGGACTGTGAAAAACCCGCTGAAAAAAAGACGGGCGCATAAGACGAGTGCAGCCGTTGTCAATTCACTAACAGATGAAGCGACCAACGTTCACGGCTTCTTTAGAGATCAGGAGGGACAACCTGTAGTCGAAGACCTCACACCGTCAACGCATCTGTTGGATCGAGCACTGAGAGGGTTCACAAGGTCCTATGGAGTCGAAGTGATTGACGACAGAGACATCAATCAGGTAAATGGTAGTAGAAGTGCTGTCACTAACCTTTTGAGACGTGAACTAGGTGAGACCAACGGAATGAAAGTGGTGGAGACAGTCAAGGTCACTTTTGAAAAAGTTTTAGAACTCAATAAGACCACGTACAAAACTGCCTACTTTAACAGCGAAACGTTCGTCGTCATCAATGAACACGACATCGAGGGTGTTGCCAATCGTGGGTCGGAACAGATTTTGACGCGGATAGCTGGGTGGCTATCTGAGGGGTCTGGATGGACTATCGACAAAATAGATGCACACTACGTTAATGTCGCTATTTACAGACCTTTGCATGGGAGTAGCTACATTGCGTTGCCAAAGGAGCTGCGTAATAGTATGAAGGGTCTGATAAACGTAAATAACGATGATGACAACGAGTGCTTTAGATGGTGCCACCTAGCGCATAAGTTTCCTGTTGGAAAACACTCCGATAGAACGTCGAAGTACGCTAGGCATGTCGGTGAGCTGAATTATGACGGAATTGACTTCCCAGTCACACTCAAAGATTACAACAAGATCGAAAAGGCTAACGAAATTAGCATTAATGTTTTTGGGTACGAAAATAAGCAGCCATTCCCTGTGTACGTTTCTAAGGAGGCGTATCCTGACCATATGGACCTATTGTTGATAACTAATGACGTGGGCAACAAGCATTATGTATACATTCGCGATTTTAACAAATTCATGTACCGCCAGACAGAGCATAAGGCGAGAAAGCATTTTTGCAGGTATTGTTTGCAGTGTTTCACCCGTGCGGACGTGCTTGAAAGTCATATTGAAGTGTGTTTGGTCATCAATGGGAAGCAAGCTATTAAAATGCCGCAAAAAGGTGCGAAAGTGAAATACGAGAATTTTAGCAGACAATTAAATGTACCATTTGTGGTGTACGCAGACTTTGAGGCTATCACACAGAAGGTGCATGCGGTGACACCATCAAGCGAGTGTAGCTACACAAACGCTTACCAGAGGCATGTTGACTGCGGTTATGGGTATAAATTAGTTTGTTGCTACGACAACGAGTACAGTAAGCCAGTAAAAGTGTATCGCGGTGAAAACGCAGTCAACAAGTTCATTGGGGAGATGTTAGAAATTGTCGAATATTGTAAAAAGACATCTGAGAGTCACTTTAACAAAGAAATGATACTGACTGATGCCGATAAGAAGAACTTTGACGAGGCTAAAAGTTGTCATATTTGCAGTGTTGAGTACACTGGTGCTGACGTTAGAGTGAGAGACCACTGTCACGTGTCAGGTAAGTATAGAGGGTCCGCACATCGTCAGTGTAATGTGAACTTTAAGTTGACTGATAAAATTCCTGTGATCTTTCATAACTTACGTGGTTACGATAGTCATTTCATTATGCAGGAGATTGGCAAGTTTGGTCAAGACATAAATGTGATACCGAACAACATGGAGAAGTACATGGCGTTCATGCTTGGAAAAAACTTAGTATTTTTGGACAGCTTTCAGTTCATGAGTAGTGGTCTAGACAACTTGGTGAAGAACCTACCAAGGGACGCTTTCAAATACACGTCAGAAGTGTTTCGTGATGAGGGGTTGGCACTTATGACAAGAAAGGGGGTCTATCCCTACGATTATATGGACTCCTTTGAAAAATTCGACGAGCGCGAGCTACCCTCCAAAAAAGATTTCTACAGCGTTCTGAACGATGAGCACATTACGGAAGAAATGCATGAGCGCGCCATCGATGTGTGGGACTACTTCGACGTCGAAAGTATGGGTGGGTATCACGACCTGTATTTGAAAAGTGACGTGCTCTTGCTTGCCGACGTTTTTGAGAACTTTAGAAAGACATGCCATCGCGAGTATAAATTAGACCCGTGTCACTATTTCACGTCGCCTGGATTGGCTTGGGATGCCATGTTAAAGATGACTGGAGTAGAACTCGAGTTATTGTCCGACATCGACATGTTCCAGTTCGTAGAATTAGGTATGCGCGGTGGTGTGAGCTACATATGCAACAGACATGGCGTGGCGAACAATAAATATATGAAGGGGTATGACAAAGAGCAAGAGTCGAAGTATTTGATGTACCTTGACGCCAACAACTTGTATGGATGGGCAATGAGTCGAAGTCTACCCACGGGCGGCTTCAAGTGGTTGACTGAGAAAGAAATAGAAAAAGTTAATCTACACGACTATCACAACAATAGTGAGAAGGGCCTGCTGCTTGAAGTCGACTTGGAGTATCCAGCCCATTTGCATGACCTACATAATGACTACCCGCTGGCTCCTGAGAAGATGGAGATAACTGTTGACATGTTGTCGGAGTACTGCACGAAAATCAAAAATAAATTTAATGTGAGTGTTGGCGGCGTGAAAAAGTTGGTGACTAATTTGATGGACAAAAAAAAGTACGTGTGTCACTACGGAAATCTGCAGTTGTACATGGATCTTGGATTAAAAATCAAAAAGGTGCATAGGGTCCTGCAGTTTGACCAGTCCAAGTGGCTAGGCAAGTACATCGACTTTAACACAGTCAAAAGAACCGCAGCTAAGAACGCTTTTGAGAAGGACTTCTTCAAGTTGATGAACAATAGTGTGTTCGGAAAAACGATGGAGAATTTGAGGAAGCGTGTGGACGTAAGATTAGTGACCACTGCGAAGAAATTTAAAAAGCTTGTCTCAAAGCCTACGTTTGTGTCTTGCAAGATATTTAGCGAGAACTTAGTTGCTGTCCACAAAGCCAAAGAGACGCTGACATTAAATAGACCCGCATACGTGGGTATGTGCATACTAGACTTGAGTAAAACGCTGATGTATGATTTTCACTATAATTATATTATGAAAAAGTACTCTAGCGACACCTGTAGATTGCACTTCACTGACACTGACAGTCTGTTGTACTCAATCAAAACTGGCGACGTTTATTCCGACTTCATGGAGGAGCGCGAAAAGTTTGACAATAGCGATTACCCTGCAGACAACCCGTTCGCTTTCAAAGAGAATAAGAAAGTTATTGGCAAGATGAAAGACGAGTGCGCTGGAACACCAATTATTGAGTTCGTTGGGTTGCGCAGTAAAATGTACAGCTATTTGAAAGAGGATGGGGGTGGTGGGAAAACCGCTAAAGGCATTAGAAAGAATGTAATTAAAAAAGTGATCAAGCACGAAGATTATAAAAGTGTGTTACTTGAGCAGAAACAATTGCGACACACAATGAAGACCATTAGAAGTGTCAAACATCAGCTTGGTAGCTATGAAATTAATAAAGTGTCGCTATCCTGTTTTGATGATAAACGATACCTTTTAGAAAATGGTATTGACTCCTACGCATATGGTCACAAAAACATTGTAGTGAGAGACATACCTTAAACACTGCGACGTGATTCCCATAAGGTCACTCTCTCCACGCGTGCGAGATTGCAAACGCTTTTCTCACCGACTTGTTAATCAGCAAATTCGTTAGCTTACTGGATGGGTTGAACGCTATTGAGAACCCTGAGGAATTAAATGACGAGTTGCAAAAAGACGTCGAGAGCATTGTCGCGATTATGACACCGTACGTGCCTTTCTTGGGCTTGTTGTCGGGAGGAATCACAACGTCTAAATATGTGTACGACCACCATTTCAGAAGTTCGACAAACACTGAAAATAGCGAGCGGGTGGACTAATTTGCATGCTAGCAGGTGGTTTCATAACAACCGCACGAGTCCATTCACACAACGGTTTTTTATTCACGATATTTATAGTGTACGATTTAACGAGTACGCTCAAAGTTAGACAGTCTTAGCATGGTGGTCCTTCTTCAAACACTGCGATTCCCCTCTCATAGTCAGCACGACAGCAGGTGGTTGTACGTGGTGTGTTGCTAACAACAACATTCCATTGCGAATAGCAACCACAACTTTTTGAAAAAAATATTTTAAAATGAAAATATTTTTTCAAAGTGAAAATATTTTTTCAAAGTGAAAACATTTTTTTAAAAAATCGTAGTTGCTATTCGCAATGGAATGTTGTTGTTAGCGACACCAACAGGTGACCTTGATTCGTATAGCAGGTATCGTATATGAAATCTATTTAACACTAGACTCTAGTGGCTCTCTCGCTGAAATTTATTAAACATCGTCACTAGAATCAAAATCTAGTGGCTTTTTTTTCGCGCGTGAATTGAAACAATGGTAGAGCGCGTCAGTTATAGTTTGTCAAACACAAATGTGAAAATGACGACACAAAACTTTCTCTAAATTTTGACGAAACGTGTCGTATTTCGCTAAAATAGTGATTTGGTGTTGTCTCGCGTGTGTTTGACACCAATTTAGTAGAAAACGTGGGAGGGGTGTTTAGATCGACTAACGATTGCTGTAGTAGTATAGCAAGTGGGGCTGTGGGCTTATTCGACCTCAACCGTGAGTATAAATACCAAAACATCACCAAATTTGTCGAGTCGTGACTTGGCTAAATTTGGTGATGTTTTGGTATTTATACTCACGGTTGAGGTCGATTGGGCTCGCAGCCCCACTTGCTATACTACTGGTGTGGGGTAGAGCATTTTCACTCATTAAAAAATGTATTATATCTCAGTGATTGCTAATGAAAATTCTCCACCCAACACTTGACGTCAGACACCATCTCATTTACATATCAAACAAACTGAAATATTGCAAAAACGAAGTAAATTACGGGAAGGTTGTAAAAGGTGTTAAACATGTCCTTTAAACAAATGTTTAAGAAGAAGGAAAAGAAGGAATACAATAATGAAGAGGATCTCAGTAAAATTACAATGTTCCAAGCCTTCGAGAAAGAACCTCCTTTACGTTATAAACCTCGTATGTTAAAAGGTTAAAATATTAAAAACTATTTAGCGCTAATGTTATATCGTCCGTCACCGGGTATAAACGTAAAATATGATCTAAAAACCTGCGAATGCGCAGATATACCGCTCACTATATCCTGTGTGCGTGTTTACTATTAATTATTAACGTTTACGTAAGCTATATAACGTTTTCAGTCTCTGCAACATATCAACACTTTATGTTCATTCCATAGGCCATATTTATTGGCTCCCATCGAGGACTGATTACCTCAGATGGAATAACGTTCAGTTGTAAATTATCGATCCTTATCCCACTGATATTTCGCCTTTCAGCTTCTTCAAGGTTTAGGTTAGCACCAATCTTCGCTTCCTCCCATTTCTCCTTAGCACTTTGCATTTCTTTCAAGGCTTTTTCTTTATCTTCCAAAGCTTTTACTGCATCTTTACTGAAGGCTTCTTCTGCATCTTCAAAGGCCTTTTTAGCACCTGCAACATCATCACCAAACGTTTCCATCACAAATAACGCGGAATTCGCATTCCCTTTCAATTTTGCAAGCAGCAGCACGGTTTCTACCAGCTGGAGGTTAGCGAGTAGCTGAGCATCATACCTTGCCATTCCTGGCACTGCATCGAGACATTTCTTCATGTTGCGGCAGTGACTGCTGTTGTTCGATACCCATCGATCTTTGATGCCGCCACTGGCTTTACCAACGTAGACTTGTGTTTTACCAATTGGGTTCAATTTTAACTTGTCACCAGGCTGGAAGTTACTGTCTTCGACAACAGCCCAATAAAGAGTGTGTTTGGTGAGCGACGCCCGATCTTGAGGAATTATTTTAGCGTTGTCGCGAATACATTTTCGAACAGGCTCACTTATCCATGCAAAATGGTCTTTTCCAATTACGGTTTTTCCAAAGCTGTTTAGGTCTTCGTTCAAGCTCGTCCACTCATCCTTATCTTTATCTTCATCTTTATCTTCATCTTTATCTTCATCTTCATCTTTATCTTTATCTTTATGGACGTAAACCGTAGGACATAATTCCTTTACAGGGTACTTCGGGACGGTAGATTGCAGGCAATGTCTATACAACTGCACTTTGGTTTGTGCATTGCGAATCTTATTCTTAAAACTATTTTTATGTTCCCAATTGTTCTTCGTTTTCTTTGATCTTTCAACGTCACAGAACTTATAATAGCTAAAATCTTTTGGTAATCCATCATCAGTTGTCCATTTTATTTGGAGCTGACATTCGATGAGCTTCATTACAAATGCCTGTAATGCATTATCTCTTAAGATATCCTCTTTAAGAAAATCTAGAGGAGATTCAAGGCACTTGCATTGGCCGTTGTCATTACGTAGGTTGTCTATTTTCAAGTGTTGTTCAATGTTCCTGCTTTTTATGTTAGCTGCTAGAGAATCACATAAAAGCTTCGTAAGTCCTTGCTTCACTTCCTCCTTGTCTGCAGCGATGTCCACACGTTTTTCCATACATTTATTAACTTCTTGACGTACAACGTATCTCACTAAGTCCGCATCTATCATTTCTTCTTTAGTCTTAGACTGCTGAGTGCCATCCGCGGTTTCTGCTTCATCTTCAAGGTATGTTGCTGCTAAACTCATGAATTCATTATCTGATTTATAAAGACTTTCTGTAAATGTTTTCAAGTTCGCCAGAATATCTGTCAATTTCAATATCTTCGGTTCCTTTTGCTCTTTATCGCTCACATGATCAGACATATTTATTAGTGTTTAACAAGTGTTCAATGTAGGTTCATTTGGAAATATTAAACCGCGGACATTAAGCAATGTTTATAACAACGGCAGACTGCAGCTAGCAGGTCCAGACACCTGTCAGTGCAATAACAAACTAACACACTACGATGATATATCTTAAACGCGACCGATGTCTCAACGTTCTGAAATGTTGATTTAAGCCGCGCGTTCAAATGTTCTTGTTGATCTTTACTAACATTTATGCATTGGTGTATAAATGTTGAGAAAATACACTTTTAAATCTTCCTACTTAAATTATCATCTGAACTACGTTGGATTTGCTTGTAACGTTACCTCAGTAGATGACATGGACGGCACAGATAACATAATTCTTGTTGGAAAAGACAAAATCAAACACGCGCTAATTAAGAACCTTCCAACTCTCTGATTTTCTGCTGTTTTTCATATAACAAGGCGCACTCTCCTCATGCGATGCAATTATGAAGTGGATGCCGAACTTTACCTGTTTATAAACACCGCGTTCTCAGACCACACCCTTCATTTGTTTTATAAACTGAATTAATTAAAATAACCTCTTTAGCTTTGTATATAATTATGTGACTGACACAGACATCTGCATGTTAAAAACGACTTGTCCATGTCTTGAAAAAGAATGAAGCAAACTGCACTGCTTGAGAATTTTTAACTTTCACATGTGAATATATATTAATGTAATCTAAATTTTAACGCATGTGAAGTACTGCATACGAAAGTTCTATAAAAAGAAAACACGCACAGCATTCTTGTCGGCTATTCCTTTTGTTTAATTTTTATAACGCGTACCTGCAACAAGCAGCCTATAATAAAGATCTGTTGAATGGAGTGCTAAGTCCAATGCGAGTTTCTTCTAATAAATAGAAGCGTAACGTATTTATATTAAGGGAGTTCTTTTCAGCTAAATAGAGTTAATTAACTATAATGTATAGCCCTCCACATGCATGCACGGCTATCGAGTATAGGGGAAAGTCAACTCGTTAATATCGTTCGCGTTTTGTTTTGATGCCTGTATTCGCCGTTAAGCCGAAATATAAACAAGAAGCTAACTGCTCCAAAACCTGGTTCGCCCATTGTTTAGGCGTCTGGACGCTGGTCGCTGCTTGTTGATTCAAAATAAGAAATTAATACCAAGCTAAAGTTTACTGCAGAGTAATAGAAAATGCCGGGAAAATCAGCATCTTAATGTAAATTCTCGATGAAACTATGTATATGACTGAGAACCATGCATATATTTCATTTCTTATATGGACAACAATCTGCCTAAGCAATCGACTCCTTTTGCTACTAAAATATTCACGCGGATGCCTCGCCCTGATATCCAGCTGTTCAGTTCGCTAATTTCGACGCACGCATTCATGCTGAACTCAATCTTAGCTATAGACGCTTACACGCAGGCGTTTTTGTATAATATCTTAGGGGCGGACACCCCTCTTAAGCGCAAACCTGTCTGTTGGTCCTGGCCATTTCTTTAGTAAAGCATTATGTTTATAACCCATCTTGAGTAGAAACCCCTCTTACGCGGAAGCGGACACCTATCTTAGTTCCCAATATAAGCAGAATAACCTCTCTTATAAGCAGACAAAACTTCATGGCCTCAAAGACTGCCTTAGTGAGCCGTAAAGCAAACATTTATATATTGATTAAATGGACACTCTTCTTGAGTAGACGAGGTCCTAAAGGTGTTCAAGAAGGGTCCAAGAATATATAAAAAAACTTGCTGCTTTATAGCACGGCTATTACTATAGTTGGTCTTTTCATTCTAGTCTCTGCATGTATACACCTCCTGTATTGCCATGAACTAATTCCAGACTCATGTGCTCAGCCCCTTACTAAGATACTAAAAATATCGCAGAAAACAGCCGCACAAGCTTACATGATATAGCGTCGTCGCGTTATGTTTATGTTTTGCCAAAAATTGTTCCAGATCCCTTGGATACACACCATATACACTGCAACAGCAGCATGCAGTGAAGTTTATCTATACCATGGTTATTTTTCACATGTGTACGCAAAAAATCAAAGTTTTTTGAGGGGATTTTCATATTTGCGTGAGATATCTCTAAGATATAATAAATGCCACCTGCATGTTTGAGAACTCAAAAACAAAATACGCACACAAACAAATAACTCAACTAATGTAGACGTACACTAGAGTTCGCGTAATATGGTTAAATACATGCTAAACACCCACTAATTAAGAAACTTCCAGCAACTCTAATTTTGTGCTGCCTTTCATGTTGAGGCTTTTATCCTTGGAGCTAACTGCTCCAAAACCTGGTTCACCCGTTATTTAGGTTCTGAATGGACGCTGGTCGCTGCAGGTTATTGATTCAAAATAAGAAATTAATACCTAACTAAAGTTTCCCGAGTAACAGAAATGCCGGGAAAATCTGCATCTTAATGTAAAATTCTTGATCAAAACTATAAATGGGAACCATGCATATATATATTTCATTTCTTATGGACAACAATCTCCCTTAGCAAGTCATGGACTCCTTTTTCTTCTAAAAATATTTACGCGGATGCCTCGCCCTGATATCCATGCAGCTGTTGTTCAGTTTGCTAATTTCGACGCACGCCGCATTCATGATACCGGATTGAGTAAAGTTAGTTCCCAATAAGCAGAATAACCTCTATTAAGCAGACACATTGTCAGCCTTTGCCTAACTTTGTGGCCTCAAAGACTGGGCTAACTGCGACAAAACCGGGTTCGCCTGTTGTTTAGGCGTCTGAATGGACGCTGGTCGCTGCTTGATGATTCAAAATAAGAAATTAATACCAAGCTAAAGTTTCCCGAGTAACAGAAATGCCGAGAAAATCTGCTTCTTAATGTAAAATTCTCGATCAAAACTATATATGGGAACCATGCATGTATATATTTCATTTCTTATAGAGAACAATCTGCCTAGCAAGTCATGGATTCCTTTTTCTTCTAAAAATATTTACGCGGATGCCTCGCCCTGATATGCAGCTGTTGTTCAGTTGAGTAGAAACCCCTCTTACGCGGAAGCGGACACCCATCTTAGTTCCCGGCCAATAAGCAGAATAACCTCTCTTAAGACACATTGTCAGCCTTTGCCTAACTTCGTGGCCTCAAAGACTGCCTTCACGGCTACGTGAAGCAAACATTTATTGATTAAGTGGACACCCTTCTTGAGTAGACGAGGTCCTAAAGGTGTCCACTTAACAAGGGTCCAAGAAAGTTGGCCTTTTCGTTCTGGTCTCATGTATAAACCTCCTGTATTGCCATGAACTGATTCCGGACTCAAAACAGCGGCACAAAGCTTACATGATATAGCGTCGTCGCTTTATGTTTTGCCACAAATTGTTCCAGATCCCTTAATGGCCACACACTAGATACACAACAGCAGCATGCAGTAAAGTTGATCTAAACCATGGTTATTTTTCACATGTGTATACGCAAAAAAGCAAAGTTTTTTGAGGGGATTTTCATATTTGCCTGAGATATCTCCACGATATAATAAATGCAGCCACCTGCATGTTTGAGAACACAAAATCAAAATATGCACACAGACAAATAATTCAACTAATGTGGACGTACACTGGAATTCGCATAATGTGGTTGAATATACAGGCTAAACACCAGCTATAATCAACTCTAATTTTGTGCTGCCTTTCATGTTGAGGCGAAGTCTTTTATCTTTGGAGCTCACTGCTCCAAAACCTGGTTCGCCCGTTATTTAGGCGTCTCATGAATGGACGCTAGTCGCTGCTTGTTGATTCAAAATAAGAAATTAATACCTAGCTAAAGTTTCCTGAGTAACAGAAAATGCCATAACAGAAACTATATATATATGGGAACCATGCATATATTTCATTTCTTATATAGACAACAATCTGCCTAAGCAATCGACTCCTTTTGCTACTAAAATATTCACGCGGATGCCTCGCTTTGATATCCAGCTGTTCAGTTCGCTAATTTCGACGCACGCATTCATGCTTAAGTACTGAACTCAATCTTATAGCCACATGATACCGAATTGAGTAGACGCGTCACGCTTATATACGCAGGGCTTTTCTATAATATCTTGGGGCAGGCGTACAACCCTCTTAAACAAACACCTATATATCTGTGGTCCCGCCATTTCTTTAGTAAAGCACTATAACCCATCTTGACCAGAAACTCCACTAACGCGGAAGCGGACACCTATCTTAGTTCCCAACAAGCAGAATAACGTCGCTTCGTAGCGAGCCTTTTCGTTCTCGTCTCATGTAAATCTCCTGCATTGCCATGAACTCATTCCGGACTCATGTGCTAAGATACCCCTTACTAAGATACTAAAAAATCGCAGAAATGGAGATAAATTGGGCATATACCATGAGGAAAAGCTTGTAAATAATATCACTCGACGTCAAGCTTTAGCCTGGAATCCTCGATGGAAGGGAAACTAAAAGGGAGAAAACTAAAAACGACTGGAGGCTGAATATTGTTCCAGTTCCTTTGGACTCACCACACGGGCCA